>VDFB02087988.1:0-23728 GCA_007258455.2 Sequoia sempervirens | reverse complement strand
AAATTTACATAGTTCCCCATGGAGTATTTCAATGGAACAAATTATATAAGTTGTATATAAGTGTATATAAGATTCTTGAACTTAATAATTCCATGAAACAAATATAAGTTGTATATAATTGTAATTTAGGCAAAATGATTTAAAAAACTTCACTACGTTTCAAATAAGGATTGAAAGCATATATATGGGTTTACATGCAACCAAAAAAGTGAGAGATGATGCTATCAAATAAGATCTTTGAACTTAAGAATTTTCTCCATGGAACAAATATGTACATATTATTGCAATTTAGGCAAAATTATTTTTAAAAAATTCACTATGTTTCAAATAAGGATTGAAAGCATATATATGGGTTTACATGCAACCAAAAAAAGTGAGAGATGATGCTATCAAATATTCTTGAACTTAAGAATTTTCCATGGAAAAAGGATGTACATATAATTGTAATTTACACAAAATGATTTACAACTATGTACAAGTTACTATAAGTTATCATTTGAACATGTATAGGGTTACAAGTGAACTTGAAAACCATGGATATAATCTAAGTCAAAGATTTTGGTTCAGCCCACTCTTCAATAACATGTAGATTTTTTTGATGATCATCACTATCTAGTCTCCATTTTCTTCAGCCACATGCATCTGGAACTGCATGAAGATGTAGAGTGGTAGCAATTATTAAGTGACTATATTGATATACCTTGTTATCTTGTTGATAGTCAACAAAATGAATCCCATGCTGAACAACTTTGACTTTTTTTAGATATGTCCCTTGCACTACAACAAAACCTGCATGGTAAACATGAACCTAAGGTAAGACATATGAACGTGTGCAACATTTTTGTGCTCAAGTTTTGTACAATATATATTTAATGTTTATAATGTAATGTGCACATGTGAATACAATGTATATAAAATTTTAAATTCAAACTCACCTATGGAAAATGACATTCCATCACTTGTTTCAGGTTTTGTTACTTATTCCTCTCTTCTGTGCAACACAATAAATAATAGCTAACACCTTTGATGTTTTCAGGCTCTACTATGACTGCAAAAACATCTCTTGTACACCAAATTTACACAAAAAAATTCTTAAAAAATTAGAAATGTCTCTAAAGATCATTGACTAGATATATATAATATTTAAACTATTGAAAACTTACACATGTGTACCTTTTCTAACCAATCCTGAAATATGGTCATAATCAATTGAAATCAAAGGAATGTCTTCAAATATTTCTTCCTCATTTTCATCATATATGTTTCTTAAACAACTAGTGGCACCATATCCCATTTACCAACATATCCAAGTTCTTGATTGTTGCATGCATAATCAGAGTTTCCCTCAATGCACTCAGTGCAAAAATAAGAGTAATCCCTTGTGTCTAATATCCATCCATGGCAACTATCTGAACTCCTAACACAATTGCAAAGATCTTGTTTTTTCTACCCTCTTGCATCCATGCATCGATCTTCTATCCACACCTAGATACATATGTACAACAAAAACTTATGTGAACAAATATGTATATATATATTTTAAATTTAAATAAATTCAAATTTTTGATTTAATGTAATTTATACATACCCGACATTCCCAAAAAACACTCTATGTGGAATGTGTGTCAGTTTGTTCTTGAAGATGTGCTGATCACATTTGATGCAAAGTGTTTCTTGCACCATTCAACAACATCATGTGCATTGTCTAGACGATCTTCTAGATAACTCATTTGATGCTTTCTTAAAGCTCGTTTGATGCAAGCTCCTGCTCCATCATGCTCACCCTTTCCATGCCCACTCTAAAAAAAACTCCAAACATGTGGTATTTTGTAGATTTTATGATATCTACAAAGTACATAGAATGGTCGTGAAGATTTGAATTGTGTCACACATCCATCTGACCATACAAAATGATTTTCAAATTTTACACCCCTGCTTCTCAAATTCTCAAAAAATATTGTAAAGCAATGTTAGACAAAAAGTGTGTCATGCTCTTTATAATCACTAATATAAAAGTGATATTATTTCTTAAGTAATGGATCATTCTTCATCTGTACTCTCAACACCATCCAATTTTGATTGTGCATGTTGATAACACACATGAACCATAATAGTGATATGGTTTGAAAAGTAATACTCTGATTGAATCTCCTTTTGATGTACAAAGGATTAATTTCCTGCAAATTCAACTACTGATAGAATTGTTCCACGTGGGAAAGTATCTCTCAATGTTTGGAATTATTGTGCTTGAAACTTAGCAAAAAATGAATGATGTATGTGTGGTCGTATCAATTTTTGAAAATCTTCCATAAATTTTCCAATGGGAATCTCCTCTTCTACATAGTTCAGCCTTGTGGATTCTTTCCCAAAAAAATTTTGCAACTTTACATACTTGTACCTATGTTAGTAAAATATGTGAATAACTAATAAAGCACACTTGATCAATGAAACATTACATTAAAAATAATCCAAATAACACTCTATGAGAAATTGAAACAAATAAACTCTCTAAAAATAATACTTACCTCTTGCAATTTATTGTCTTTGTTAGGTCAGTATCCTCAATTCTTGAAGGAAATTTAGCCAAATTTCCACATGTCTCACAAATTCCTTTTATACAGTTTATTTGAGGTCCATTTTCATGATCACATAATATAGACTTTATGAAACAAACTTGCCTATTTAGGAGGTGCATTTTGTGAAACCTACTTTCTTTCTCTATCTTTCAAAACTGTTAGAGTATTGTTATTATGCTTAATTAATTATATCACATTGATTAATTAATTAAGTCACTTTATTCCTCTTATTACTTAAGAACTTAGGCACATTAATACCACTCACTATTAATTATTAAGTGCACACTAGGGTTTCTTTTAGGGTTTCTCTTTTAGGATTTCTTGATCTCCTTCATAAAGATTGATCACTTTGTAATAATTGATTCTCTTAATGCCATTTTACTAAGAGGTTTATAGAACATCATTTTTGGTTCTTCATGTCTTTTGCATGTAATAGGTGATTGCATGCAGGTGATCTTAACCTATCCCTCCCATATGATTTTGAACTGATGATGTCAGCATGACGTCATCATATGGCCAGCCCCTCTTTGTCCTTCCTAACCCTAGTTTTTTCTAAAAGTGCAATTTTTTTCTTTTGGCCATAACTTGGGCATACAGTATCAAAATTGGGAAAACAAGATATCGCTGGAAAGCTGGTTCCGAACACTTTCATTTGGTGTAGTTTATTTTACATTATTTTTTGATTTTACTGCATTTATTGCTGTTTTAAGTTAGATGTTGTTTTTGGACTTCTGAGCTCATAACTTTTTGCCACGATCTCCAATTTTTGCCTCGTTTGCGGCATTGGAAAGGTATTGAGGAGCTCTATGTTGTTGTCCATGCACTTTTTCTTTATCTGTCCCAGATTTATCAGTTAGTCAAGATTTGGCCCGATGGGTTGTTTGGCAATTACTTGGATGTTTTGGCAGTTGGGAGAGTGCATCTTGCATCTTTGCACTTCATTTTCAGTAATACATCATTCAATAATTGCTTTCTGCTTCATAGATTCTAGGGTTGTTCCCGTTTGGAGTTTTCGAGTGTTCCGTGGCATCGGGTCTGCTGTCACATTATTTTGATTCTGGTTTTGGTTTTAGTTGTTGACAAAGATATCTTTCCTTGCTTGTCAAATTTTGGTTCTAGTGTTACTCTACAGAGTTATTTTAGTGCTTCTTTGCAGCATGTCATCACATTGTAGGGGGGTTTTGTCCCACTGGGTTTTTCCTTCTCTACCTATTTCTTGCATTTGTAAATGGGTACCTAATCAGGCCTAGTTGTCGGGACCCATCTTTGCTTTCATGCATCTTATTCTAGTGTTTTAGCTTCTTCCTAAGTTCATCTTAAGGGGGGTGTTAGAGTAATAAGTTATTATGCTTAATTAATTACACTACATTACTAATTAATTGCTTCAATATTCCTCTTATTACTTGTTGAATCTTATACCATTAATAATTAATTAATTATTAATTATTAAGTGTGCACTAGGGTTTCCATTTAGGTTTCCTTTTAGGGTTTCCTTGATCTCCTCCTTCATAAAGATTGATCACTTTGTAATAATCAATTCTTCACTGCATTTTACTCAGAGGTTTACACATCATTTTAAGGCCCTTCATGCCTTTTTACATGTAATAGGGTGATTAAAGTGTGTGGATCTTGATTTTAACAGTAAACACTGTATAGTAAGGATCAAATTCAATATGATAACGATAACAAAAAGTTTTCCAAAACTTTGTTTATCCAGATAATATGGTTTTAACTCCTTTGAAATATTGTTTTCCCAAATTTCTTATATGAGGCATATGGACATAAAAAGTTCATATACATCTCAAATTGTGTTATGTCTAGCCAATGTTTGATATCATTTTCATAAATACTAGGTCCAATCCTGTGTCTCATAACATCTCTAGTATTTGATGATGGATGAGTCTGATCATGCCAAAAACCTGAGACCAAGTTCCTAACAACATCTTCAATCCTATCAGAATGGGGAGCTCTACACATAATTACACAATTTCCTTCTAAACTCTCATCTAAAAACTCTCTTTATCTCATATTTTATCAATGTGGTTCTACTATAACCAATTTCAGTTGAAAGTGCAAACATTTTTCTTTTTCTTGCTATATCTTGATGTATAATAGATGCCAACATCACCCTTCTTGTAGTGGCTTTATCCACTAATCGAGATCCTTTCCCAATGGAATCTAAACCATTTTTAACATTTTAAGCAATATCCTTTTGTAATCCCATGTGTTTCTTCTTATTTGATGTCGAATGTACACCCAACAATTGTAATGACTCTTTGAGCTCATCATGAAGAAGTAAACATGATAACAATTGGCTCTTTCAAGTGTATCACATGATTGAAATGGATGATTGATCATTCCATTTTATAGATTTAGCCATTGACCCTTTCTCTTACTATAAGGGCTGCTGGCATTAACATTTTATTTTTCTCCATTTCCATTTCCCTTTAAGTAAAATTATCTTAAATTTCTATGAGAAATTTGTTTCCTCACCTTCTCTGCCTTATTTTATGCTCATCCATACCAGTAGGAAGAAGTGATCCCAACCCCTCTCCAACATGCATTGTTTGAACTTGTACCTCCTCCCTATCTTCAAGGACCATGTATTCTTGAGCGGATTCATTTGATCCAATGTCTAGATTTGGCTCGACTTGAGCATGAAAACTTCCTGCTTGTTGAGCCCTTCTTACATGTAACAAAATATTTTGCAAACAAAAGTGAGAGATGATGTTATATAAGAAGTTTATGTATGCAAGCAAAACAAACTTGATAAAAACATGATGCTATAAGTGAGATAATTTTGTGCTAGTTTTATATGCTCATCCATACCAGTATAAGGAAGTGATCTTGACCCCTCTCCAACAAGCATTGTTTGAACTTGGTCTCCTCCCTAACTTCAAGGTCCATGTGTTCTTCAACGGATTTGTTTGATCCAATATCTAGATTTGGCTCACTTAGCTTCTGAGGAACTGTGAGAGCATAAAACATAAAATAATTTGAGAACATTGAAGTGATGGGCATGTGCAGGATCATGATGGGCCAAAAAGTGGCAATATGATGGGTATGTGGCTGATGACTTTTTTTAAACCCAAAATTGATAAAACGAAAAGGGTTTTTAAAGGAGATTCTCAGCTTTCCAACAATATAAATTATGCTATACTTTTAATTTAATAAATAATTATTATTCATTTTCTATTTCAATTACGACTGAAGTCTTGATTGATAGGTTGATTGAAAAGAATCTATAGCCTTCAAACAATATCACATTATTTGAATCCAAAATATGTGTCACATTCTATGCTTCACATACTATAGGATTATAAATAAATAAATTGAATTTCATGAAGTTTTGACCAAGTTAAGGTGGTCAAACATATGAGTTTTTATATTTTTAAAAAGTTGTAATAAAAAAATCATAATTAATTACTTGCTTGGAAAAAAATTACAAAAAAGTATGCATCACATTGGGACATGAGGCCTCTACTAATATCTAAAATATTATAAAAAAATATTATCATTTTATTGTGGTTAGGGCATTTTACGTATTAATCTCCAATTTTATTTTTCCCTCGGAATTTAAGTATCAATGCATTGACATTTCAAATTTTTTACCAAATAGGATTTTATTTTTCCTAAATGAAACCTAGGTAGTTTAGAAAAACTAAATTAATTTGCTGTAGATCTATTTCAGCATATTTTTGAAAAATGGAATATAGATGTCCTATTCAAATTTTTACGCCAAGTTACCTAACTCTAATTTTCTTAATTTTTGCCACTTTATAAGCATGTTTTTTCCATGATGATCCCTATTACAATTCTCACAATGAAAATGTCAATAAAAGATCAAAGATACAAAAACATAAACATTGGAAACAAAAAGAAATTGGCTTAAGAATTGGAGTCAATGATCATATAAACATTGCAACTTGCATGACCAAGATGACTTGAGGACATTTAAAAGTATTTATAGTCATTCAAGTGCAATGATGGTTAGAAACCTTCAAAACAAATGTGTGCCAAGACATAATTTAAAGAATAATCTATCATATATAACTATTATTCCTTGGCACCATATAGCTTGAGTTTTGATGTATACATGTGTTAGTATCTAGAAAACCTAACATTGCATTGGCTTTAAGTATAGTTTGAGTTCTAATTTTCAAATAATTCTAGAGCTTAGAATTGGGCATTTATTAAAATATTTATTAAAATATTTTAAAAATATTTTTAAGGAACTATTGGATCATTAGATTAAATTCAATGGGAGCTTAGAAAAATCTTAAGCTAATTAGATGTTGCAATGTAGATTGGATAGGGGATATTGATCACCAAATATCAGCATTAGAATGCTACTTCATTGTACATGAAGGTGTAGTTTCATGAATAATTAAGAAAAAATAATGGTTTCTTTCAAATTGCAAAGTTAGAATATATAGGAATTTGCAAATCCATAAAATAATTAATGTGGTTGAAAAAATTATGAAAATCAAAGGCATAGTGAGGGACACAAAACTTGGTTTCATTGGAGAACTAAGCATGTATTGAAGTACAATTATCATTTTCTTCATGAACAAAGTAAAGAGAAAATTGCATGCAATAATTAACAATGATAATATTAGATGAGAAAAACATTAACAAAGGCATTGGTAAAAGATAAGTGTAAGGTTTGTAGGGAAGGATTTAATGTACAATATTTTAGTTTAAGAGTACATTTTAAGTTGGGGTATTGTAAGTTGAAAAATGGTCATACATTAAACATTTATAATTTTAATAAGAAAGCCAATGCAAAATGTATGCACATACAAATTTATGTTTAGGTGTACTAACCAAATTATTGGGTGGAGTAATGCACAAATTATGGATTCCATCCCATCAAATGAATACTCATGTTTTTTCAAAGTAAAAGTCCTAAACACACTCTTGAGAGTGAGAGAGAGAAGAAATAAGCATGTACCTTGTTTCTTTCTATGATATTTTTCCAAGTTTTATTCACGCCTCTTATGTTCTCTTCTCTCTTTGACAATAATTTCGCTGGAGACACATTTTCTTTTCTCTTTATAGTCCCATTTTCTTTCTTTCTAAACTTAAAGAAGACTCCAAACAAGTCCCTCAATTAACTGAGCTAAATTATCCTCCCAAATTTTCCTTGATTGATAAAATGAAAAGTTATTTCAGTCTCCTGGGATTTTCTCCTCCCTTGGATAAAATGTAAAAATCCTCTTCCTCCAAAAATATGTGCCCAAGGATATAAATGAGAATTAATCTTGCAATTTGATATTCTATCAATGAAAAAATAAGCTTCTATTCTATATGCATCAAGGATGGGAAAAAAATTATTCCTAGTGTACATGGAATAACTAGATCCTAGTTTAAATGAATCAAGTAGTAAACAAACAAGTTATTTCATTGTGGAGTTTGTTGTTATTTAATCCATAGGTATGCACAACATATCTAGTAATTTTAGAATTTTGTTAAAGTGTCAAAAATGTATATTAGAGGTATAATTTGAATTGAATTTTCTTAATTATATTTGAATTGAATTTCAAGTTACTTGTCAAAATTGTATAATAGAGGTATAATTTGAATTAAATTTTCTTCATTATATTTGAATTGAATTTCAAGTTACTTGTCAAAAATGGTATAATAGAGGTATAAATTGAATTGAATTTTCTTAATTATATTTGAATTGAATTTCAAGTTACTTGTCAAAAATATTATATCTTGTTCTCAACTCAATGGTTCATGTTGCTTAAGTCATTTAAAAAAATATATTTATTGTGATCAACATGAATGAACTTAATTATAAAGTGGCATTGATTTCCCTAAAATTATACTAGAGATCAAATTTATATTGAATATAAGGATATGTAAGTTGTAAGAGATTATAAAATAAGAAAACAGTATGTATATTGAATATTTAAAGCAAATGCATACATATATTATGTGTAAACATGTTTAAACCATAAGCAAAAATATGCACATACATGTAAAGGGATTCAATACATATAAACATAACACAAATTATAAGAAAAGAGGCAAATGTATGTATATATCATATAAGAAAATATATGTACATATCATATAAGAAAAATGTAAATTAAAGATCATCATTTATGTCAAATACTAAAGATCAACAAATAAGCAAATGTATGTATATCATATAAGCAAATGTAAGTTAGAGATCATCAAATCTCAAATACTAAAGATCATCATGTATAAGAAAATACATGTGGTAGAGATCATAAATCTAGTGTGCATGGCCTAATATGAATGTCTACTCCTAGTCGAATGGTCATCTGAATGAGAACGGTCTTGCTCTGATGGATGTGCTGAGCCCTGCAAATAAAATTGTGTACAGGATGTGTTAAATACATATAATTTATATTAAATAAATTTTATGAAAGTTATTTTTAAATGAACTTGTATTTTTAAATATCAATCTAGATCTATGCATACATAAATATTTCATGTACATATATGCATGTGATTATATAAAAATGTAAAACTCACATGTCCACTAGCAGCAGATTCATCCACAGAGTCACATCGATCATGCACACGATCTAGACCAAGGATAGGAGTGATATGAGGTATGTCCACCTGTAACAATATATATACATATATTGTTCAACTTACATGAATATCTAGTTAAAAAATAATAATAGTAATGAAAAAAGAATTGAAACATGCACATGCACATATACATGAATATCATCTGATATCGGATGACCTAAGTCCTCTGAAATGATCGCCTCCACCATATCCACGAAATGGTCAAGCGACGAATCAACATTTGCATTCATCTGATCTTTCCCATGCCATGCCATAAATGATGAATTTAGAGGACTATGAAGGTGAGATGGCATCGACGATGATGAACCAAAACCAATCAACATATCAGTAAAACCCATAGTCTATGCAGCTGTCGAATGAATTGTAGGTGGATCCTAATGCGCACTAGTGCCTGGCTGAGAGTGATGGGATCCTAGAACTGAACGATGTCTGCATCTCAAATGATCTCTAACATTCTCTATACCGATCCCATTGTCTAATGCAATGTTGGCATATGCCTCCAACAAGTCCTCAACCAAACAATGCAAAGTCATGCGTGCCATATCTCTTGTAAGCACATCAAGTTGTGTAGGAGTACGGATGTCGATCACTGTAAAAGGATCCATGGTGGTCAACTGTACTGAAAATGGCACGGATTGGGAATTTCTGGACATCAAATACTAACTTACATGATCATCAAATATCCTTGTGGTCGTAGTCACAGTGTCACCTATAGTGTCAATTGTTTCCTTTTGGGAAGAAATGACAACCTCATCTGTTATGGGGGATAGAGCTAGGGTGAGAGCATGAGACCTCTCACCAACCAATACCCTAAACACTGGGGGTGGTCTATCTGCTCAATGATAGGTGGGCCTATCAGCAATCCTGCCATGCCCCTGACCAACATATGGTGGAATGTTCACGTAGTTAACTTTGAGGCCCAAATGGACCTCAACATACAACTGCTAAACAAAATACAATGGAATCTGGTCATTGTTTGGGTATAGACCATGTGTTGTGAGAAATTGTGGGTAGATCAATGAGGCCATAGCATGATTGACACATCTAGTGACCTGGTATCCCCTAACCTTACACACATTTTGATAAAATGGAAAAAAAGTGGCTTTTATCATTTCTTTGGTGACACTATCCTGTATTTGTTTAAGCGAAACATCACCATGTACTTCTTCTCACATATAGGAAATAATAGCAACCACTCTATCTAGGGAATATGCACTAGTCCTCTCAAGTTCATCTTTTAGTTTTTCTAGACTATGCAATATTAACATGCATGGTTCACTATATATCCCCAGGTTTGCACCATGTGCTAATAAATCTCTCAATTTTTTAGTCTCATTACTGGTATTTTCAAACAAAGAATCTGGCGCAGGTGGAACATGATCTGCATTTTCCATGTTATATATATATGATATATATATATATATATATATATATATATATATATATATATATATATATATATATATATATATATATATATATATATATATATATACAAGACACCTAAAAGAGCAATGAGACTTTGGTAAATAATATATCTAGATAAAGGGAATACAAATTTAAAATAGTTGTAATAATTCATCTACTCATCAATAATATTTTCATACCATTAACAATTTAAAAATAATTGGAAGACAACTATAATCTATAACATAGCATCCTTAAATGGTTCAAATTTTAAATGAAACATTGAAAGAAAGAATAAGAATACAAATATTAGTATAAAATCATTTGAAAATAATTGGGGATAAAAATATTTAATCTAATAGTTGTTAACATAAATGAACTTCAAAATAGGATTATGTAAGTGAAAAAAAAATTATATTTCCTTCATTGAACCTAAATTTATCTAGTTAAGATATGTCTAAAATTAAGAATTCACACTAGAATATCAATATTCCATAAGAATCTCATAAAGAGGATGAATTTAGTGGAAGATAATATAAAATCCTCCATATGAGGATGAATTTTATCATTACAATATGAGTGAATCATATCAATTATATAGCCAAGAACATTAAAAAATTATAGATTGGAAAGCAAAATAATCAAACATTTATATTATTTTTATATGTATAAAGTTTAGATACCATCCAACTATTTACAATTATAGATTGCATAAAGTTATAAATTGAATTGTTTAAACTAATTTATTAAGAATCAAATCTAATAAAGTTTGACTTCATATTGCATTCTTGTTATAAATATCTCACTAATCCAACCATACATTTTATATATGTTAAAAAATGTATAATTTTTATGCCCATAATTTTTCACTATATCTTGACATGGATCTCCTTCAACTAGATCAATTAAAAATTATTTTTAATGTTGGAGGAAAATGGACTTAATATCATTATATTTTTCATGGAACTACCTCTCTTGATCAACGATAGATATTATCTAGTCTCGAGAATGTAAATATGTTCGAGATAACTAAAAAATAATTTGTATCCCTTATATCGTTTCATCCAATGTATCCTATCTCTTAATTGAGATCCTCTACCACAATTAAGATAAAATCTTCTAAGTTTTATTTCAATAGAAGTAACCACTCATTGTAGAAAAGTTATTAGTAAGTGCTAAAGCCAAAAAAAGTTTTTTTTTTCTATTTGGATCCATATTTTTTTTCCATTCTAGATCTCTTTCTAGCCATATTCTTATTGTAAGATCATAGTAAGGTAGTGCAATAGATTTAATTGCATCATTCCAAAATTGTATCCACTTACCATTTTGATGAGGTCTAGGAACATCAACCAAATGGATATTAGGGAAGCAAGATGATCAATTTGATTGAGGTGGGAAGTGTTGAGCTTGAAGGATAGATTATTAGGTATGAGGAATAAGAAGTTTGAAAATTTTAAAGAATTGGGAGGTGATATGTGAGATAGGTTTAATAGAATCACTTAAATAAGGGTGTTTTGTGGAGAGGGGACAATGGAAAGAGAAATAACTAAGTTTTAATCTATTAATACAACTAAGTTTCCCTTAGTTCACCATCTCTTTAGTTGGTCCAAGTGAACTAGTGATTAGTATAAGAATATTTTTTGTCTAAAATGGGATCTAAACCCCTCGTGGTATTTCTAGTTAGGATGTAGGAATTCAATTATTTTTTAGATAGTTTATGAGAACTAAACCAACTTGTATCTTAGTTTTTTCCACCATATCATATTCACCTCCTTATAGGCATTTAGTCATAGGGAGGGAATAAAAATTCATTCCCACAATTTAACTTGAGATGAGGAGTCATTAGGCATACAATAAAAAAAAAATGAATAGGTATTCCTTGGATTAGTAGTAAGCACTAAGCACAATTGTTGCTGGGATCCACTCCTCAATAGATGATAAACTCAGCCAAGTATTGGGAAAGGTGGGTCAACCTTGCATCCTAATATTTTGATTTATTATTTTGTCCTCATATTAGGAAATGAGGCATCTCACTTTGTGTTGGTAGTTATTTGTAATTTGTTGAATGCTTCAAGGGAGGTGTATAAGATGTTCTAAATGCATATAATATTATTATAAATTTATAAGATGAAACCCTCTTATGACATATTCTTATGACATTTAAGAGCATGACTATACAATATTTACAGTAAAGTATTGACCAACATTATGAAAAATCATAAGAAATATTTGAAGAAATAACAACTGTGTCAAGGAAAAAGATGTGGACATTTACAAGAACTTTTTTTTTTAAGCAAAAGTGGGAGACCACTTATAATTTTATTTATATATAATATTTTTCATATAGCTAGTTCAGGTTGACATACTGGTGGGAAAGAACTAGCAAGAAAACCCCCAGTTGCAGTCCAAGTAACAAATTTTACAAAATATCAAAAAGACCAGTGAGGTCCTAATACAAATGACCAATTGCCTAATTACAATGTTACAAAAGCACATTGGTTGAATACATCAGTACATATGCACATTTTCTTATGCACCCAAAATACCCAAAAGAAGACACAATACTAGATATACCCATGACCTGAATACATAACACAGTGGAGATTACAAAACCTTACTAAACATAAGACTGATAAGCTAGGAAGACACTTTCAAAAAGATCCAGATTTTCCACCAACATTCTAAAAGCCATTAACCGAGCTTTCTTTTGTTTCCACTCGTTTACCTTTGTGTTGGTGATCATGCTCAAATGAAGGTTTTGATTTGTTAATATTAGACACATAACGATAAATTTTTTTCTTTTTGGATGAAGATGGAAGTTGCAAATCATGAATGCAAACATGACTTCTCAAGAAAGAAATAGCATGATATTTTCTTTTTAAATCATCAATCTCCTCCATGGAAATGGAAGATCTGTATCTTTTTAGAACTTGGTAGAGATTTGAAGAAGTGTCATGCATTGTGGATAATAACATGCCTTGGAATATGTGAACATAGGTCTCTTCTTATGAAACAAAACCTTCTTTGAATAATTAACATTAGAAATTAATATAGTTTGGCAAGCATATTGTATAATCACACTAGAAACCAACAATGGAAGATTGAGAGTCTCAACTAATAATGTCATCTTATAGATAACATTCATACTAGAAGCCAACAACTAAAGACCAAATTTCATAAATAAAGCTCATGTAGTATATATCATGCCTTTGAGGGGTCCACAAGTACCATAAGCCTTGTGAAATCCTTCTCCATCTAAATGCATCCATTCCAAGACCATTGGGAGATGTGTATACAATATGAGCCAAGTATTAATTTCTAATGTTAATTATTGAAATAAGGTATATAAATTATTCAAGCATATTAATTCTCATACAGAGTTACATCTTAGTCAATTTCTCAATGTATGAGTTTCATATATTTGTAAATTTTTCTTAATATAAAAACATATTTTATTTCATTAAAATTAATCTATCTATTCCATATTAAAAATGATGCTCTTATTTTAAATTATAAGTATATAATTCAAAATTAATTAGTAATTTTCAAGATAGAGTACACACAATTTCTTTAGTTAAAATAAAATAATATTCTTATTTCCATGTGAGAGTTGTGTAGAATGGTAGTTTGATGTCTCAAAAATATTTCTTTCATATATACTAAATTTTTATCATTACATTATGAGTGAATTATCTCAATTATATATCCAAGCACATCAAAAATTTATAGAGTGGAAAGAAAATTAATCACACATTTATCATATTTTTGTAAGGTGTTCAAAAAGACTAAAAGTTTCCCTAGAAAGACCTAATTAAGGAATAAAAAAAATGGAAAGTGTCTACCTCATTGTATGTTGACCTTTCCCATATAAAAAGATCATGGAAATTCTAAATGAGTTTATATAAGAATTTTTAAGAATGAAGGCACAAAATTCATAACACTACTCCTTAAAGGAACAAGAAAGGCAATGAATAAAATCTTCCTAGTTATTTTGAAAGAAAATTTAAAAGGTTCTAAATCCCCTTCACACCCCTTTCTAAATGAAGATAAAATAAATAAGTTACCAAATATTTCTTAGAGTTTAAGGTGGTTATTTTAATATGATTTGAGAATAAATAAGATAAATTAGATGAAATCAAGTTTTGTTGTAAAGGTGATGAATTTTAGGGGAATAAGATGAAAATAATTTTGAACCTAGTTGACTCATTAAATGGCAATAATATAGATTTTAAAGGGGATTTATTTAAAATATGTAACAATTAGATATGTACTAATACATTATAATCTCTATTAGATAGTTATTTCTTCCATAAACATTTCTTACAATCTTATAATTTATTAATAATAGTGATGTGTGCATCCCTAGACACTCTTTGATAACCACACTATTAATGTTTCTATTTTTACTAGAGGATACTCTAATTGAAAAGTATGTAAAGAGGAAGGGTTAGTTAACCTTGATATTAATGCAATGAAAGGTGGGATTATCTTGATGGTATCAAAGTTATCTTAAAGATATATTGAAGGCTTTTCTTCTATTCCTGAACACATTTAGTGAAATATAATGAATGTGTTATCCTAGACAAATATGTATAGCATTAAGGATAAAATTTAAACTCTAAGTTAAAAGAAAATGTCAAATATTTAGAATAAAAATGGTGGGGATGGAATACAAGCTTCACGAATCTCCTTGTAATAATTAATTTCAATAATAAATGATTAAAACTAAACAAGAATGGATATGTCACCAATAATTTTTAGATAAAAGGACTAAAATTACAGCCAAGATATCTTAGTTCAAGTATCAAGATAAAGGTTTCTTGAATTCTTATTCAATGTAAACATAGCTGAGTTTGATAGATAAAAAGTTGGCCCCATTAATACTAGGGGAGCATTGTCTAATGAGATTAAGTTGACACTATTCAATTTTTAGAAGTTAGAACCCTAACATGTATATGAGGGTTGTAAAATAGAACCTTATTAGGAAGAGTAGGAGAGGAGAAATGAACCCATAATAATTATACTTATACAAATAAAAATAATAATAATGTTTAACCATTTAAATATATTAAATTTGTTTCACTATGGTGATCAATAGCTAATTTTTACAAGGGGGCAACAATTTATAGGGAAATGAGGACTACATAAGAGGAGAATTTATTAACATAGTAGCTTGGTTGTAGTTGTTTCTTTAGCATTAACTATTTTCTCTTTTTTCTTTTGTTGTTGAATATTTTATTTGATCTCTTAAAACTTATCAATGGTACTTGATCTTCATAATGATTATTTTCTTCTTTTTCAATTATTATCATCTTAGAAGGAATACCAATTGAATTTAGAGTAGGGAGAAATGTATTTTTCTTTTAAAGTATTTAAAATATTATATTTATTTGATGGTTCCTTCTTAACTTCTTCCACTCCTTGGAAAAATTATCCAAACACTTGAATCTCCTTATATTAATCAATTTAATTCTATGATTTATGTAAGTGTTTTTATTCATTTACTCTTTATCCTTTCAATTTATTCATGATATACTTTAATATAGTTATAACAAGTATATAATAGTTTTTCATAATTGGACATGCCTTAAGAAACTCTTTAAACGTGAAATTATTTGATGAGGGAAGATATAAATTAAGGTTATTATTTCTTACTTACCTCATGCTCATCCATATTTTTTGTCCATAAATATCTCAAATCAAATTGGATTTTGCAAAGAGGATAGCTATATTTTAAATATTCGCTCTTAGTCAAAGTCATTTATTTCTTTGTACAAATTTAAAATTGATTTATGTAATTTAATTTTAATAGTTTTAACATGGATATATGAAGAATAGTTATATATATATAGTAAAGTGGACATAATATTATATTTTCCTAATACTAGAAAATTTACTAATACCTTCATTCCTTCTAATCCTAATAGAACTATTTTATTATACATTTCATTCAAACAATCTAGTTTCTTTCCTATAAATTTATTCTTCGATTCATACATTTAGTTCACCAACCATTTTTGGAGTAATGTCATAAGACTCAAAGGAAAAATATAGAATTTTATCCAATTTTCATTGTATACCCTAAACTTTATATCATGAATTGTTTGATATAATTTCTCAAATAAATTTGTTAATGAATTGTTTGATATAATGCCTCAAATAAATTTCCAATAGTGTTTTTGATATAATGCCTCAAATAAATTTCCAATAGTGTTTTTTATATAATGCCTCAAATAAATTTGTTAATGAACTGTTTGATATAGGGTGCATACAATGGAAACACTATTTCTATCATACTCCATCAAAAATTACCACGAACTATTTGATATAATGCCTCAAATAAATTTGTTAATGAATTTTTTCATATAGGGTGCATACAATGGAAAAACTATTTCTATCATACTCCATCAAAAATTACCATGAACTATTTGATATAATACCTCAAATAAATTTGTTAATGAACTATTTGATATAATGCCTCAAATAAATTGGAGGTGCCTTGGTAGAAATGTATACAAAATGTGGAAGCATAGACAGGGCATGTTAATTTTTTGACAGAGTAGAAATGTGTCATAGAAATAGTGTATGTTGAAAAGGGTTTAGAAACTTTCAAACAAATTTAGTTTCAATTCAACAAATTTGAAATTTTTTGCATTTAGGGTTTAGAAATTTAACAAAAAAATGCATTTTGAAGTCTATGAAATTCAAATTTGACAAACCTGGTGCTCGATATGCAAGTTGGGTTGATGAACTGTGGAGAGATGAAGTCAATTTTTCCATTTTCTAGAGAGATGAAGTCGAGTTTGTTCACCATTTGCAGATCACGTTCATCATTTGCTACACACATAGAGCACAGGGAAAGTGAAAAATAGCAAAAAAATGATAGTGACAAGCTCTTTTTTTTTATGTCTTCTTTGAGGGGGTTCGGTCGATCCAATGTTCGACCGAACCCCTTAAAATATTAATTTTTTCATTTATGTTTTGGGGGTTCGGTCGAACATATAAGGTGGTTTGGTCGGACAATTGAGTTCGACCGAACCTGTTGAGTTTGGGGAAAGGAAGAAAAATGGAATTTCCTTCCTCATAAAATTTGTAAACCACTATTGTGGTTTGACCCATATGTTTGATAGGATTACATTATTTTGAAAGGCCACATGTGTTTGTTACTTCAACCAAAACAAGGGTGCTACATTTGAGGGATTACCTTCACACAAACATATAAAGCTAGCATTTCTATATTTAAATGCATAAATTTGAAATGATTCAATATCCTTTTGGAAGCAATTCTTGAGATGAATGTGTTTTGCAAGTCTATCCTTAAAGTATTAAGTTTTTGTAACTAAAAAGAAGAAAACTCTCTCTAAATATTTGATTCAAGTCTTTTGTATGCATGATAAGTTCACAATTTGGGATTTGTCTCTTTTGGTCCCCAATCATCCATATTTATTCTCCTAGTATTGTTTTCTATTGTAAGGTACACAAAGAGTCCCCTATACTCTCTTTTTTTTATGTACCCTTAAAAGGTTTTATCTACTTTTCATTGTAAGAAGATGCACAACATTGTTTCTTCTTAATATCATTTCACACAAGTAATGCCTATGAGCCTTAGCTTCTTCAATCGTATCTTGACTAATGAGCTCTAATGGAGAAGTAATCAACTTAATGTACTTTTAAAAAAATATTTTTTACCTTATATTTCTCTATACTTTAACACTTATGCAACCATTAATAATCAAGTCTTGGGCCTTTCCTCATTAGTTAGTTGATAAAAATTTGAAACTCATGTCCATACTTTTCATAAAAAACATTAGTTGCATTAGATAAAAATAATTCATATTAGTGGACATCCTTAATCTCTCCAAGTAAGCCCCACAACATTTATTTTCATTTTACAAAAAAAACTTTGGACTAGTAACTATGCAGGCGCTAGGTAAATTATCTCATCCACTCCTATATATTTCTAGACATGATAAATAAATTTTATTTTTATCTTAGAAACGTGGAAAAGAACCATAATATTAACAATGCTTTCTTTTTAGTTTAAAACATGCTTATATAGTTGTCCTCTAGGTATGCAAATTCATCAAGTCTAATGAAAAACATTAATTTATTACACTTGGAGAATTCATGAAGGAAATATAATACCTTTGAGCATAATTTTTTTATTTTCAATGGATATATGATACCATTGGCAAGTGTCATAGATTGAAAACCATAAGTCCCCCATGGTGGGAAAGAGGTTGTTCTTTTGAGAAACTTTTAATAACCATCATAGATGTAAGATAGAGGGTATTTAATGAGAGATGGTTCTTAGATTTACATTTTAGAGATTTTGATAAACCAAAATACAATGACCAAGTAGGTGGTGTCTTTACACTACAATGAATTTACTAGTTCTACTTGTGTATATAAAAAAATGCATAACCCTTTATTCCAAACTATGTTAAACATTATAGATTTGCTAGATCTTGTTTCTCTCTTAACAAATCTCATATTTCTCCAAAAATTCCATGGTCATCAAGCATTATATGTTGATGTTGATGTTAGCAAGAGAAATTTCCTCAATGAAAGGCTCAAAACCTATTGTGATTTCTACCTACAAAACCCTTTTGTGATCTTAATTTATTATATCTATAATATATGATTTTAAATTAATATTGTACATGGAAGAATATCTAAGAACTTGGGCTTTCATCCCAATACTACCACAATAACACTAAGTATTCAAAATATTTTTTTATAAAAAGATTTTTTGGGGGCTACAAACTACTTGTGACATAAATATTTGAATTCAACATGATACCTTCCTATTCACAAAACTATATTTATGCTCTATATAAAAAACTACCCACATGGTAATAGTGAAAAATATATCTACCTTATTTACAACAATAAATATTTACTAATTAATAGACAAAAAATGGCATGTATAATTTAATAAAGAAGGGCCCATAGTCACTCCACACTAGTCTTTGTGTTTTCCTTACTCTTTGTAAATAAATTGTTCGCATAAAAAATGTTTTGGTATGAATAACTCATAATTTAATGATATTACTTTGTGGAAATAAATTAAATAATATATAATTAGTGTATATATCCTAAATATGTTTATATGCAACCTATTGCATTTCAAAACTAGAAATAATAAAATTTGTGGTGTAGTGATTTCTTGGGAAGAGTAATCTCAACCCCAGCTAGTCATGGGGTACTCAAAGTTTGTAGCAACTTCAAATAACTTATTTTTTTATTTTATTTCAAATATACAAGTGTAGTTATTGATATGTAGATAAAATTTGTATGTGTACTCTTCATGGGACCACAAGGCTTAACTCACTTTTTTCAATAGATCTTGATATGTAGTTTGGATAGAATATTTTTCTAGAATCTAATTACTTTATTCTATATTTTTTCAATTTTTGTGATTGATACATTTGTAACTTAATTTAGAGGTTCATATTATCCTTAAAAGTTAGTAGTTGTCGGCATGCATAAGAAAAATAATGTGTTCTTATATAAAATTTATTTTTTAAAAACAAAAAGGAGGAACCGTAATAAATTATTCCTGAAATTTTTAAAATTATTGAAATTATGTTGATAAATAGATTTTTTATTTTAGTTATTGCTTTGGGCAGCAATGAATGTACCAATAGTTCGATAAATTGTTATTATTTAACAGATTTCCTTTGTGTTTAGAGGGGAAACTCCCTCATATGATAAAATTTTGGGTTTTGAGGGTATGATTTGGACTAGAAAGAAAGAAAGAAAACTAAACCATAACTAAGATGAATATATAATAAAAATGAATCAAATGGGATGTAGAATAGTACCAAGATCTACTTCTAAGAAATATTATTTGAAAGGAAGGCATACAAATAGGGTTTAAGAATAAATGAAATCAAGAATAAATGAAATCAAATATACAAGAGATGCATTTACTTAGCAATTTCATGATTCTATGATTAGATAACTACCTATAACCTTATCTAAATTATATGAGCAAAACCATTGAATTCCATACATGATAGAAATGATTTAATAGAGGCTCCAAATTAAACATATGAATAACAAACAACAAAAAGGAATAGACTTAACATTATTTAATCCAAAATGAAGAACTTTATGACTCTTTTCTTTTGTACATCCACCAGCTTCAAGTTGAATTAGAAAAAATCCCAAACCAAAACTAGAAATAAGGAACTCTTTTATCTTAAAAAAAATAGTATTTATAACCCATCATCCCATAACTAACACATAACTAATTCGTAACTATCTTCTTTTACATTTTTTGAAATATTAAAAGAAAGTATTACAAAGCCATCTTAATGATCATAAATTTTTAACTCATTAAAATAAATAATTTATAAATATTAATAAAAATGAGGTCTTGTATAAACTTGATGAGAAAACACTTGCCATGGAATTTTGAATGAATGCAATGTTTCATTTTATGTGGAACAAGAAACCTATCTTTGAAATTCTTGAGTAACAAATTTCTTGCAATATGCAAAATGCATTGTTTCTAGTGTTGGGTACTGCAAAATTATATTCTCAAAATTTGCACTATTTCAGGAATTTAGATTTAGATAAAAAAGCTCTAGAAAATCTAAACAAAAGGCATGATTTATAAATAAACCCTAGAATTTGAGATTCTTAAGCCTCAAATTGTTGATTACTAATATATTGTATGTTGTTTTTTCTTTAGAGAGTATATTTAGACTTTGGATGCTATACTAGGCCTCGTGTTCTTCTACTTGTCTAATAAGGCTCATAGATTCATTTCTATAAGATGTATGGAATTTTTATTCTAGTCATTCAAAAATCTAAGAGCTCAAGTAATAGTTTTTGTATAGCCTCCATTTGAAGTCTAACTACGTATGGATATTCTATGGTAAAGAGAAATAAAATCTCAGAGAGGGTGTCTAAGAATGCATTGCATATAATTCCAAATCATTTTCTATGATACTCAATCCAATCAAGTATAGAATTTCCAAGTTGTTCCAACTTCATTCCAGAGTATCCATAGACTAATTAGTAATTCTTGATCCAAATGTTAATGAAATCATAAAAAAATATAAAATTTAAACTTGCAAGTGCAATCACTAGAGATTTGTTCAAACCAACAAAAGCAATGTGTAACCTAGACAATCTTGTACTTTCACTCAAATTTTCCACCATATTATAGAGTTTGATTAAACCATCAATTTAGGTGAAAAATCAAGAGACAAATCTACCTGAATATGGTACTTATTATATAATAATCATTTGTCTAAGGAATTGTGAGATGGGCTGGTCATAAATCAATATTTCTAATGGATTTACAACTCTCCAACTTGAGGTTTAATAGTGACTTGTGTTCATCTAGAAGGTAGCTTAATCCATCCCCTATTATATTTTGATGACTAGTATTTTGTCAAACAATTCATTTTCTTGGTTTGTAGCTTATTGTCACAACCCATGTGTACATTCTTCTCCTAAATACCCCCATAGGCATGTGAAACAACATGTTGTATATTCATTATATTAATTATTCAACGTGCCTACTAGTTTCATAATGTATTTTGTCTAAAATTTCAATTTTAAATTATACTTGATAGATGTTCATGTTGCAATGAACTATGACTTTCCAACTCCATGAATAGGCCATACTTCTATCTAGAAACTCTTGTGCAAAAAACCTTATCTATGATTTGATGATTTACATACATCTCTCTAGGGCACTTGTAACTATTACATTTGACAAAATTTTCTTTCTTTATTCTTAGATGGATGTTTAGATACTCTTCCAAGACTTCTAGTTTGGTACACACAAGGACTAGATGTTGGAAGAGGTTGATTTTTTTTTAATTCATTTGTCGATTACATTTATTTGTTTAAGTTTCTAAAACCTTTTTGATAAATAAATTCTACTCACATATCATGCATTTTTCAATTCCATGAGGAGACATTTCTATGAGGCAATTCATTTCAAGATCATGGGGTTTCAAACTAGGCCCTTAAGTGGCAATGAAAATTCAAAAAAACAAAGTTAGGCAACTTGACTTAAAAATTTGAATAGGTTATTAAAATAATATGAAAATTATGTAAGAACATAATTTGTAGTAAATTGAATGTAGTTTCTAGGATACTAGCCTTCTCTTAGAAAAAAAAAATCTATTTGGAGAAAATTTAAAATTTCAGTGCAATAGTACTAAATGTTCAAGAAAAAAATAAAAAACAAGTGTATGTCTAAGCAGCCTAAGTACATGCAAAATATAATATATATTTTTTAAACTTTCAATATAATTAGAGGACACATGGATAAAAGCACAATAGTGTGTCACACTTTTGGCCAAATTTATGGTTCCGAGCGAACAATTTTTGATCGGAAGACATTAGGCCGAGTCACTTTTGGCCGAAACATTGTGGCGCCGACGTGGCGAGCACGTTTTCGACTAAGAGGGTTTCAACCGAAACCCTCTCGGGCGAATACGGCTGGCCAAAAACATGGAAAAAGTGAGCAGATCAGGTATTTATGCCTTGGAAATATCAAGACATTTTCAGCTGAGAGTGTTTCGGCTAAAACTTACTCGGCTGAAACCCTCTCGGCCGAGAATGTCTAGTTGGCATCCTACATGGCAGCCAACTCATCATTTTTTAGAATTTTCTGAAACATTCAACTTTGGCAGAGTATTTCTCTAGTCGGAATGACCTTTCTGTAAAAAATAAAAATACCCTTTTGTAGAGCTCGGAGTGAAGAATCCAAATATATAATTTTTTTAATATTTTAATTAGTTTTACTATATTTAATTTTAAAATAATGCAAGTAATTTTTAAAAATTAAAAAAAAAGGGGTTGATTACAAATAAAAAAAAAGATAGTAAAACTATTAAATTTTTTTAAATCTTATATGGGGCAAAAGAGGAGAGAGTCTTCTTCAAAAGGGTATATATATATTTTTTAAATGATTAAAAAAATTGAAAATAGTTGACGGTCCGTGAAAACTATCAAATTTTGACATTTTTGACTTTGAAATGTTATTACGAGAAAAATATACATCAAAATTTGTTTTTTTTTTTCCATGCACAAGATATTGAAGTTACCTATTTGGAGAAAAAAACAATAGGGAGAAATGAAGTTTTTTTCAATTTGTTTCTTGACGGTCCGTGAAGTCACTCTTTTATGAAATTTTTAGC
>VDFB02087986.1:0-23165 GCA_007258455.2 Sequoia sempervirens | reverse complement strand
GGTTTGCAGATAGGATCAATCTCTTCAGAATTCAGTCTGCTTCGCAACAGATATCTTCGTCAAGGCATCCGACTGGCCAATCTTCGGCAAATCCAGATCAAAGTTGAAGGTACAGAATGAAGGTTTGAACTTGATGATAAAATCAGATGAAAAATTTCAAAGTCTAGAGCAAATGGGTGCCCCAAAAGCAAATAGGCACCCAAACTTTTGGAGTATTAAATTCAACTTTTTGATGAAGTGACCTCCAAAGGACGCCCCTCAGAATCTTCCCAGCTCTGTAACGAGCCCAACCATCAGCCAATTAGACGCCCAGATTGTTGGATCAGGCAGGATCATCTGTAGAAGAGAAAGTGATGAAGAAATGGAAAATATTCTAAGTCTACTTAAGTTCAGCGCCCCTGGGGAGAAAGGGCACCCAAGGTTTTGGAGCTTGAAATGATAAAATTTGCAGATGCAACGTTTAAGATCACCTTGCCGGTTCCAGTCAAGCTATCCAATGAAGTCGTCAGCCAGTCAGTCAGATCAGCGTAGTTCCCAGAGTCAAGTTTTCATCAAAAGATCAAAGGGAAAAGGAAGAACTTGAAAATCATAAAAATGGCTAACTCTGGACAAAATGAGTGCCCCTGGAGGAAATAGGCTCCCATGAATTTGAAGGTCAAAACGAAGTTTTTCGCCAGAGACGCCTCCAGAACAATCTTTTCAGAATCAATCAGGCTACGCGATGAATCATCCAGCTCGCTCATCGGATCAATCTGGAGTCTAGGGATTGAGGTCAAAGGAGGGGGTCAAAATTGTGAAAAGTTGAAAATTCCTGAAAAATGACTAACTCTGAAGCAAGTTGGCGCCCCTAGCCAAGAAGGCGCCTAACTTACAATGCCTTAGTGAAAATTTTCAAATTTTCAAAAATTTCAAAAATGGCAACAAGAAGAGAATGTCCAAGTTCGTCAAACCAGCTGATTTTAGGGTTTTGAAGATAAAAGCAAAAGAAAGCAAACCTATTTCAAACCCTAAGTCTATTTAACACCTCTCTTTCATGTAATTTTCATTATTTTTACAGGTGGCATCCAAAAGAGAAAAGTGAAGCAGCAGATTTGAAGTTATATTTCATGATTCAAGAACTCAAGTTTGTTGATTCTTCATCAAATTTTTCAGACCAGCAGCATAAGGCCTTGCTTTTTCATGCTTTTTCATCCAGAAGATCAAATTTTTGAAGAAGGCCAAAATTTTCAATTTTTAGCCATCTGGGTCTTATCATCTCATTCTTCTGAAGAAATTTTCAAGAAGTTCATCAAATTGCAGCAACTGCTTTTTATTTGCATGTCAGTGAAATCCTCAGTGTATTCAAATTTTGATCATCTGGGTCCTCTCAAAACGATCTTCTAAAGAAAACCCATATCACAGCTTTTTTCAAGCAAATTTCAAATTTTAGGGTTGGCTGCTTTTTCGATCAGCCCTTAGTATTTTTCAAATCTAATCAACTGGGTCCATTCCTAATTACATTCTGAACAAAACCCAGGTGCCAACTTTTTTCGTGAAAAATTGAAGAAATTAAGGTTTGTTGCTTTTCCAGTCTAAATTCAAAATTTTCAAAAACGGACAATCTGGGTTGTCTTACAACGAAATTCTGAGCAAAACCCATATCACAGAAAAAGATTTAAAAATTTGTCCGTTGGAGGAAGAAAAATCAGCATTCTAAAAATAGTAAATTGCTCAAACTTGTCTGAACATAGGCAAGTTTACAGTCATTCTTCAAAGTTTTCAGAATGGAATACACTCCTAATGATTTCAAGACCAAATCAGCTCTCTACCACGATTTCATCAAAACAGCTAAGACGGACTTGCATCACATCAAGCCAGTGTTTGATCTACACGCTTTGGAGAGCACAGGCAACACTACAATCAGAAACTTGGGACACTCTGGACTCCTCGCGGCAGCATCTATTCCTATATCAGTTCAAAGTCTCGAGTTCGTAATCACTTGCATCAAGCATTACAATCCGGCTACAAGGGAGATTCAATCAGTTGATGGCAGATTGATATGCAGTTTGAAGCCTGACATGATCGAAAAATGCTTCTCCATTCCCCCTTGGCCTAAAAGTGTCACTATCTCAAAGGGCGAATGTGAAAGGATGTGGGAAATGCATAAGGACAACATAGCAAGAAGATTGCTCAAAGGTGGATGAAGGAGAAGCATAAGACTTTGCCTAAGAAGATCCGGCGAAGCGAGTTCAAAGATGAGATTGCTATCATAATCACCTTGCTCAACAGGGTAACTGGATCAGAAGATGCTACCAAGTTTCAACCTTGGATGTTCTACGCTATACCCCATATCATGAAGAAGACTGAGTTCTATGATTGGCCCACCTTGATCAGTGACAGCCTCCATCAGCAGATAACAAAGTATTTCCAGATTCATCAGTTCCATATGGTTTCTTACCTAGTCTACCTAGTGGCCTATCAAGGTCAATTCAGAGGGTTGAACACCAAGGGGTCTCTAAGTGTACAACATATCTACAACTACTACCCTCAGTTGGAATTCACGAAGTCACTGCATCACTACAAGAGGGTGAATGAGGCTTTCCCGATGTACATAGTGCGGGCCCTTGTCAATGAATTGCACGTCTATATCTCTTCAGTCGCCAGGGCAGAGATGGTGGAGTGGGCAGATTGGTTCATACAATTTCCTACTTTCACCTATCTCAGAGTTTATGGCTATTCTGGTGCTCCACTCATGCTACCAAGGTACCCATCAAATGAAGTTGTCCTCATGGAGTTCTTAAGGCAGGTACATGATGTCCACGCATTCTTGAGGAATAGAAAGAAACCCGCCCTCAATTTTCCATTGGGACTAGGAATTTATACATGTAGAACAGCAGCAGATGCTAAAACCATGGGAGATGAGTTGGACAAACTTGGTCTCAAGCCTTACTAATTTGAAGAGCAGTTTTACTGTGCATAGCTGTCCGTTTCAAATTCACATTCCAGAGGTGCGAATTTAAACGCCAACAGACACCAAACTCAAATCTTGCAGAAATGAAGTATAATATCATGGCTATGAGCAAATGTCAGCATTAGAAAGTGACTTCCCCAAGGTAGGTGACTAAACGTTAGGGGATATCAACTTGAACGAATTCTGGAATAAAATGAAAGACTATAAAATAACTCTTATCACTCAAACAGTACTTGGGAGCAGCCTAGCCCATGTGGCTAGTTTCCCTACATTAGTGCAATGTGTCAACTTAGTCCTTGCCTATGCCAAATTATACAACCCAAAATATAGGGAAGTAAAATCAGTTGAAGGCAAAATAATAGCCAAATTGGATCGAAATTCATTAAACACTACTTTTAGACTACCTCAGAGAGAAGAGTATGCTGAAGTTACCAAGGAAACAGCTGAAGAATATTATAAAAACAACAAGGGTGAATGTAGGTTGGTAGTAGCTTAAAAATAGATCGAGGAGAAGAAAAAGGGACCATCAAAGCTCCCCAAAAACTTGTATACGTTTGATTTTCACAAAGATTTATCCAATAGAATTTACCCTTCTAAACAATATTATGGCTCATAGCAAGACAATAGCAAGACAAACACTTTCCATTTATAGATGTGTCTTTTTATTAATGTTATATGTCAAGGTCAGCAACATATCAGTTGGGAAAATATCATAAGCGATAATCTACATAAGCAGTTGGTGAATCTCTAAGGAACCCAGCACTTTTATATGACTTCCTACTTATTCCATGCAATAGAAAGCACCAAAGTATGGCCTAGTATTAAAACCCAAAGGATATTTGATGGAATGACATAGATCTATGGTTATTATCATCAATTGATCATGGAGGAAACTAGCAAAAGCTTTCGAAGATGAATGATGCATTCACTATGCTTACAATCAAATAATTGAACACTGATGTTGGAATCTGAATTTCAACTAAAGCAACCACCCTGATAATGAAATATATGAGTTAGTTTATCCAATTTCCTACATTTACTTATATTTGCATTGGTGGTGGCTTAAGGTGCTCCCTCCAATCTCCGACATTTCATGAATGATAAAATGGTCTTTATTAAAGTATGTAGGCAAATTGTTGAGGTCAATAAAAGATCAAAAGAGAAGACAATAGCTGCAATTTCATTTCCAATAGGCCTCAGCTACTACCTGTGCAAATCTTCATTTGATGCTCAAGATATTGAAAGGCCACTTGCCAAGGTGACAATACATTTTTATGTGGCAAGGTTCCTATCTAGCAACAAGAATTATACTAGGGAGAATCTTAAACTTGGCCCAAGGACTATCATATCCCTCATATGGAAACTTGCTTGGAGGATTGCAAAAATGACTTGAAGTTAGGCAAAGGGATCGAATAATGAGAATGACTCTCAATCAACTATGGGTATTCCCTATAAAATGGATTACACAAGGGATCATAGATGGTGAGACTGACCTAATTGATCCTGTGTATGAAAAATCTATGTCAACATTACCCTTACCACCAATTATTGGGCAAACAAAGAAATGATTGATATTAAGGAAAAGAATTGATTATGCACTCCAGAGATCAAAATCTCAAATTAATAAAAGGATAGATAAATACATAATTGGTAGAAATCCAAGTGGAGAAAGAATTTTAGAGAGCACAAAATAGGCAAAAACACATTTAGTTCCTCAATTTGTTTTTGTTTACATGAATCATGCAAAGAGTAATTTGGAAGGTGGTGGAGATGATGAGGGCCCAAACATGTCCTTGTAGATCTTTGTGGTGTGAATGCCCCTAGGCAGAAATTGGAGGTCAAGAAACCTCAAACTTCAATGGAAGCGATCAGCCCTCCCCTCACATAATAAATTCAATGTGCCCCAAGATTCTACCACCCCTAATTTGGCTCCTATTGTATCTCCTTTGTCATCCCCACAACAACCATTGGATTCTAGTGTACACCACATTACTCCATCTCCATCTACATCTCCTCCACCACCACAAGCCCCAATTTTGACTCTTGTGAATCCCATTATAGATCCTTAGCAAACTCCAACAATTGGTAGCCAAGGAGAGGAAAATTACAAAGGTAATTTCACCTAGTTTTGATGCTATGAATAGTTTGCTTCAAAAGTGTCTGATGCCGAAAAAGGCAAAAGGTTAAGATTAATTCAAGATTAATGATTGATAGAACATCCAATACACGATATGTCAAAATCGTTGGGCCTAAGGTAAATGGATGTAAATGATTGCAACATTACTAAGGTAGATCTTGGCCATTTCACTAATGACAGAGACGTTCATAAATTCCAAATATCGGTTGCAAGGCTAGTTCAAAGAATAGAAGAAGAAAAACAAACCAAAGAACTGCCAAAATAATAGCTTCAAATTCTACCTTCTTGAATAATATCAATTGTTGATGAATAACCCATATATGTGACCCCATCACATTTATTATGAGAACTACCCTTGTATATCAACATGGACTCAATTGTTAAGATCAGAAAATTTCAAGCAGTTGGAAAGGTCACTCAAGCTTGGGTTGAAAAGATTATTTTGAATGGAATAAAATTTATTAAAGTAATGAAAATTTATTCAGCAATCAAGCTAATAAGAAAATGGTTGATAGTTGATAATGAAATATAATCTTATAATCTATCACCAAAGGGTTGTAAGCTCAATTGGTTGAGCACAATTGGTGAGGGTGTATGTTCATTACGCCATCCACCAAGGTTCAAACTCCCCATGATATGGTATACAGGATGAGGTTGAGATCATGCCCCACGCGTCTTTGACGGAATGGTACCCCTTAGTCCTTGGCTTTCAACCAAAGGGGTATTAGCATAGGCTCATGCTCCCATATCAAGTAGCAAAATGAACACCTAGATGATATAAAATCCTCTATCAAAAAAAAATATACAATCTATCAAGAAAAAGGAATCCTTGTGGCACAGTGTGATAAAGGACCTCCAAGAAAAGTCAACCACTCATGGGAACATATTAATTGTTGAACAGACCTCCAAGAAAAGTCAACCACTCATGGGAACATACTAATTGTTGAACAGGTCTTCTCGAAGGTAGACGAAAATCTTTCAAAGTTGTAGATCAAAAGTGTTTAGTGTAAGTTGTCAATTTTATTAGCCACACTTGAAGAGTACTACAGATTGAGAAAATGATGATGAGGTAAGACGCGATTTTCAAGATTTTGTAACGACTAGTTTTGAATTTTTAAAAGAGGATAAAACTAGGCCTCTAGATATTATGGATATTAAGAAAGATTTTCAAAAGATAATGATGGAGGAGTTATTTAGCAAAAAGAATTTTGACCACATAACCATGTAAGAATTGAACAACATAACTTCTTCACTCTAAATGCAACAAAGACCTTTCTAGATTTCTTAAGATGAGCATAGAAGCAAATGAGCTAATAAGCACCTAGAAATTACATTTGGGAAATATTGTTCCCAATAACAAATTGATGTCTCAAGTTATGCTCCACTTTAGGATCTACAAGTCAAGACAATAGCAATAAATTTTGGGAGATACTACAAAAAGTCAAAGTTCTAATGGGCTTTCTTCTCTTTGAAGAAGTTTTCATTACTTTAACAAAACTTTATTTTAATTATTGATGACACTTTATTGTATTTTAAGTCAATTGTTATGACTTGAAAGTAAAGTTTATTTCAAAAATTCATTATTGAAAATTAGTTATAAAGTGGCTAAAAGTTAGTTTGAAGGTGACACTTTATTGTATTTTAAGTCAATTTTTATGACTTAAAAATGAATTTTATTTTTAAAAGTTCATTATTAAAGATTAGTTATAAAGTGGTTATGAGTTAGGATGTTATAAATATAAGTTATTTTTGGCGGAAAAGGACTTTTTGCTCCTCATAGAAAGACTTGCAAGAAAGATAGTAAGATTTTGAACTCCACTATTAAAGGAAATAAAAGATATTGCTGAAATTTGTGTTAGTATTGCTCTTTAACAATTGCATGCTATTCATATGTCTAACTTGCAATTATTCTTTGAATTTTCTTTACATAATTTGCATGCAAATTTTCATTCTTTACAATAAAATATGAACAATTAGTAAAATAGCCTATATTTGTATGTTAATGGTTGTTTGGTTTGTTTGTTTCAATTATCTAAACCATAGTTGAAAAACTTGGACTTGGCAATAACTCGCAAATCCAAAAAAATTAAAAACTCAAGACTCAGCAAAAACTCTGGTAATAACTCAGAAATAACTTGACAAATTTATCAAACATTTGAAAATACATAAATTTTTTAAAATATTGTTGAAAAACACACATATACTAAATTTGTAGAACATATCACTAATTTCCATCATATATAAATTAAATTTGAGTTTAATACATATCATAGACCAAAAAGCAAATTCAACCCCTAAATAAATATGAACTTCAAGTTTCAATATCAATGAACATTATTTATCATAAATTTTGTCCACGACTAAAGCTCATAAAAGCTTTTTGTCGTAGTGTAGGTATTGCTGAACTAGATAGTATAGTTGCAATATTCTCAATAGGAGCCTCAACAGGTGCCTCATCCATAGTGATAGAATTAAGATGCGTATGTGAGGAACTTGCCCCTGATGGCTGACCAACCTTGTCCTTTGCCTCCTCATATGCTACCATTCACTTCCCATTGAAGTTTGGATAATGGATAATTTGTTGATCCTTCTATATAATTCACATCTAGAATAAATGCAATACGTCCAACACAAGAATAATTGAGCAAAAAAAGAACGGATCTTAGCAAACTAACTTTGTTCCATGAAATATGAATAAGAAGTTGAAAATATATGTGCATCACAACATCCATCAACATAGAAAATATCAGAAGAAAAGGGGGAAAACCTATAGTTCGTGTTTAAAATCGTGTCTCAAAATTGCCCGTCACTGCATACCTAAATGGTAGTCACATGCGAAAATGAAGTGAAAATCACGTTTTTTTTAATTGCAAGCAAGAAAAAGGTTCTCATATGCATTTGGATGAGTTATTAACACAAAAATCATATTCTGTTTTGTTTGACTCACAAATTTTACAGGTAAAACTCACAAGTTTTACAAAAACTCATTGGCAAGTTATTGGGCAAGTAGCTTGCCTAGCAATCTGGCTCATGAGTACTTGCAAGTTTTGCGAGTACTGAGCAAATTTTGCAACTACGATTTAAACCATTAGATATGCTATAAAACTTAAGTGTTTCGTGTCAATCTTGCTGCTATAAATTTAATCTACTTTGTTTCATCCATTTTTGGAAATCCACAACAATGTCCTAAGTAAGTCTATCTAGGGTTTCTTTAGACATTCCATCCTTTTTATTTTTCTATTAAAACCACATAAAACCCTAATCATACAAGGACGTTGCCCCTTTCAAATGCAAAGTAAAATTGGTTAATACAATAATGATTTCTCCAACTATTACAACATTTGTTACTACAATAGTTCCACATACTTTCTTGACGAGGGGATGCGGGGATGGGTTTCGGGGACAGGGGGACCAAGTGACTAAGTTTGGGGATGGCAAGGGGATGGTGGCAAGGTGGTGTCAGGACACTGAAATACATATAGTACTTGAAAAAATAGTTATAAAAAGATGTATAAGAATTAAAAATGAAACTTTTGCAAACTAGTTTTAAACATTTGAATTTCAAAGTGAACATCAACTTGGCATCACTCCTCCTTGCTCCTCATCTTGCTCCTCCTCTACCGTCTTTCTCTTCTTTCTCACTCTTTCACCTTACACATGCAACTTTCATTCTCACACTCACACTATTAGCTTCTTGTTGATTTGTTTTTGTGAATTGAAATAAGGACAGGTGGCGGTTTTATTTAGGGTTTGGCCTTGGATACAAAGTTCAAAAATAAATTTGGTTTTCTTTAAAGATTTGCTTTTTAGTCATTTGGCCGCAAGAGACGCCTGGGCGTCTTCAAGACTGTCTGGAGACTCCTAGTAGTCCCCTGAATGTCTTGGGGATGCCCCGACATCCTCGAAGTATTGGCGGCATCTTGGAGATGATAGCATTGGTGGTGGGTCAGTAGCGCTAGAGGTGGGGCGATGGAGGGAACAACCCCCCCAAGTCCCCAAGTTTGGGGGACACAAGATTTTTTTTTGGACACAAAGTTCAAAGAAAAGTTTGGTTTTCTTAAATGATTTGTTTTTTGGTCATTTGGCCGCAAGAGATGCTTGGGCGTCTTCAAGACTATCTGGAGACTCCTAGGAGTCCCCCAAACATCTTGGGGACACTCCTCTGTCCTCAAAGTCTTGGCAGCATCTTGAAGACGATAGCATTGGTGGTGGGACGGTGGCGTTGGAGGTGGGGCGATGGGGGGACATCCCCCCCCCAAGTCCCCAAGTCTCAAACAGACACATCTCGAAAACACGGGGTTTTTCTTTTTAATTGTCGTGACAAATCTATTTACTAACAACACCCTACTTGATATGACAGCCTACTATAAATTCCAAATGGTGCGCACAATGGGTTGGGAGAGTGCCTCCTTGAGATGATGAAGAGGTGAAAGAAGGGCTCATGAAGGCCTTTGAAAATATGTATAGCATTAAGAAGGTAACCTTACTTTGAACACAATGGATTGCCTTTGTCAATCTTCGCAGTCCAACATTTACCAAACCAAAGTTAAAGACAAATAGAGCTATATTAGCTCAATCTGACCCTATTGGATGGTGGAAATGACAAGGCAAGGATGCAAGAGTTAACTATGCTTGCCACTAACTTCCTTTCACAAGTTGCCAACTCCTCTACAAGGAGGAATTGGTCCACAGACAACTTCATTCAATCAATCAAGAATATGTTTACCTCTCAACAAATGAAGAAGTTAGTTGTCATTCATAGTGCCTTGCAACTTCAAGATTGGTAGGCTCATAAGTATCAACTCCAACTACACAATGAGATGTTGATCCCAAAGATGCCACATAGATTGATGAGGAGGCACTAGAGAGATCAAGTGGGGTTCCATTCGATGAGGCAGTCCCTTAAATTGGTTTTTGACTCATATTCAGACTGTAATTTTGATTTAGGTACAGATGAGGCAAAGGCATAGCAGCATTAGATCTAGTTATTTACATTTTGTCATTTTGTAGTTGTAATCTTTTATCCTTTTCTTTTTGTTGTATAAGCACAGTGGTAGTGAAAACTCAAATGATTTGACATTAAAATATTGTTCAATTGTGTGACTTGTGTGAATTCTCAATTCAGATCTAATGTTTCATAAGATGGTTATGTAATGAATATGGTGAATGCCTTATCATATGAATATTTGAAATTTTCATATAGATTATAATTTTTCCTTTTTTTTTCAATTGTCATCCCCTAAGAAAAGGCCTCCTATCCCTATACCATAGATATTCACCTCTAACAACCCTCATACCATGTTTTTAAAGATAATGGCATTCCCCTCTGTCTTTGTCTGCCATCTCCAAGAGTTTATGGTTCAAAAGCTAATTGTTCATATCATGATGATGATTATCAATATATTTGTTAACTTATATTTTCTTTCACTGACATCTATTTAAATACTTTGAAAATGTTAACTTCTTAGATTTAAGCATTTTTGCATTTTACATTCTCCAAAGTTGCATATCCATTATATAATTATTTTTTCTAAATATTATATGTATATAATCGTCATCTTCATATACCCATCTTCAACTTCTTTTGAAAATATTGCACTCCTTTCTCCCATACTAGTACCATTCCTGATCACCTAATAACCATGGTAAATATAGTTCACACTTGAATGTACCCTCATTACACCACGATGTGCTTGTGGATTATATTTGCATTTTGCAGGAGCATGCAGATACCTAGAGTGGTCATAGTTATCTTGTAAATATGCACTCTAGAATTTCATGTTTTAGATTAACAAATAATATATGACCTTATCAAAAAGAATACTATGTGATATTATACTAAAGATTGCCCATTACAATCTTATGACAAAAATAAAATAACCCTTTTGAATGAAGTAAGAATCCTTACATCCAAGTAGGTTTTGTATTTGAACATAGGAAAGCAGATTGCTTGTCTCCAAACAATGCAGAAAAGCAATCAAAAACACCACATTATATGTTTGGTTTCTCCACACTTGAATGTACCCATAATCATTACACCACAATGTGCTTGTGGATTATATTTGCATTTTGCAGGAGCATGCAGATACCTAGAGTGGTCATAGTTATCTTCAAAATATGCACTCTAGAGCTTCATGTTTTAGATTAACAAAGAATATATGACCTTATCAAAAAGAATAAGAGCTATGTGAGATTATATTTGCATTACAATCAAAACAATCAAAAACAATGTGAGATTACATTTGCAGAAAAACAATCAAAAAGAATAAGAACTATGTGATTATATTTGCAGAAAACAATCAAAAACACACTTGAATGTACCTATAATCATTACACCACAATGTGATTGTGGATTATATTTGCATTTTGCAGGAGCATGCAGATGCCTAGAGTGGTCATAGTTATCTTCAAAATATGCACTCTAGAACTTCATGTTTTAGATTAACAAAGAATATACAACCTTATCAAAAAGAATAAGAACTATGTGAGATTCTACCAAATATTGCCCATTATAATCTTATGCAAAAAATAAAAGAACCCATTTGAATGAAGTAAGAATCCTTACATCCAAGTAGGTTTTGTGTTTCAACATAGGAAAGCAGATTGCTTGTCTCCAACCAATGCAGAAAAACAATCAAAAACACCACATTATATGTTTGGTTTCTCCAATGATCATGATATCTGGACAGCAAGAGTAACATCTGTTAAGGAAAGTAATAGAATAATCTAAAGACTGAAATAAGCATAAAAACAATTACTATTATGGATTACCTATAATATTGACCTGGACATCCCTTGATGACCTCAGCAAGTTGTGCATAAAGCTCCTTTAGTTTTCCAATGTGGACTTTTGCCTTCTCAAGAACCTCTGCAATGCATTTAAGAAACAAAAACAATGTTTATGATAGTTTCAGATCTAAACAAGAATAGTCTTAAGAAGAATGTCCTACTACAAAAGGATGTTTCCTCAGGCAAATATCCACTTCTGCAAAATTTAACAATTTCTTCACACCATATACATTAAGAGATATGGTATTAATGAAGTCTTTAGCTCATATTTTCTCTGGCATCTTGCTAGATAATTGTCAATACGATAATTGTTGGTAGATAAATTTAACACTGTAATGGGACTCTTAATATGTCTATATGTCAACATTGTAATTGGTTCCCTTATTGTAAAATTTGACATGTTCTTAGGCAAAAGATACCTATTTTAGAACTTCCCACCAATATTGAATTGCACACCAAATTGTTATGCCTTGGTTGGAATTGCCTCACTATAACAAGGATTCTCTATAAAAAGGAGAACACCAAATTGTTATGCCTTGGTCAGTATTGCCTCACTATATCAAGGATTCTCTATAAAAAGGTGGACTATCCATCAAAAAAGAGGGGGTGGAGAGAAGGGAAATAGAATAGATAAGAAGTCCGAGTTCCAAATATTATAATCTTAGCCCATATTCTATTCACAAGTACTATTGCAGCAAGCACTCTTGTTTCTTAATTTTGTAGACTTCTATCATATCAAAACATTCTATATGAAATACTAATTTTTGTGCCATTCTCTTATATATGTATCAACTTTGTTGTGCTCCTTTTCCTTGAGTTTCTTGTTTCTGCTGCATGAATAGATTGTCTTTAATTAGACCCTATATTGATGACTGCATCAATTAGTATCAAAGCCTAGTTTGTTGCTAGGATGGTTTGTGCAAGTGTTACACTGCAGTTTAGCCATTGGAGAAGATTGTAATGTCCCCTTTCTAGCCAGTTTCAATGTTTGAAGGATTAGCCTATCATTGGGTCCTTGTAGGCTAATGTTCATGTTTTGAGGGCCTTATGTGGGAGTTATCTGGTTCTTCAGGTGCCAATTTGCAATGTTCTCTTCTCCAGTGCTTAGCGATATTCAGAGAGAACCTTCTTAAGGTGTTTCAGGCTCAATTTATGCACACTTACTATTTTTAGTAAGTCACTTGGACATTGGTGTCCAACCTTACTATATATAGTAAGGCATCCAGATGAGCAGTTTGAGCAGTGGGCTTCCCCATGGCATTGACAGAAATAATCGATGTTGATTATTTGTGGAGTTATGATATTTTAATTATTATTAAAGTGATTACTTTAATAATAGTTAAATATTAAAAGTGAATATTATTAATGAGTTTATTGACCTTATTATATATGGTTTATGTTATAACATAGGGTCATTATTTAAAAGACATAAAGTGGACGCCATAAGTGGGTTATATTATTTGCCAACAAAACAAATATGCTTTTTAATATTTAATGATTTAATTGCCTTGGGAGTCGTGCTTTTTAGGGGAAGTATAAAAGCACTCACAAAAGGCATTCATGATTCATTCATATTACCAGAGCTTTTTGTGTTGAGGAGAAACAAGGGTTTTTTGCTGCAAATCAATCTTTGAGAATGATAACTCTCTCAGATTAAGCATTCTACAGGTGTGAAATACCATCCAAGGTTTGCTCTTCAGGTGGCTGCATTCGGGAGTCACATTTGTGCAAATTGGAGTTGTTCATATTCAGATTTTCAGAAGTTATAAGGTGCATTTCAGAAATCGATTGAGCTATTGTTTGCAGTTTTGCCTTTAAATTATTATTACCTAGCAATTGATAGAGGAGGTACCATTATATCAGCCAGCCGTACAGCATTCAAGTCAGGCCCTACATCTCCTAGACATGGCGTGAGATCTCTAGGCTGAATCACTAAGGTTTTCAGCTATAATTCTTCATCATTGTGGACGTCTAGCCTTCTGCAATCATACTACAGCAATATCAGGGTGGTGAAGTCACTTATCTGTGATAGGCGTTCAGAAATAAGGAGGTTGTTGTTGCTGATCAAATCATTTCATAACATTTCAGATTTGCAATTATTCTCCTTTGGCCTCCGGGTATGACCATAATGTAAATGCAACGTAATAATAAATCTGATTTGATATCTTTCAGTATTTGTTTCCAGTAATCGCTTTATTCTGCAACTGTTTATATATTTTATGCATTACCTGGCAAACTCTTCAAAAACTTCAAAATCACAGAAAAACAATAAAACCAAAACACAAACAGACAGGCAGAAATTCGAAATTAAATATCCTACCAAGGGGGGGATATTTCAAAGATGGTTAATAGAAGAAGAGGTGGCAAAAATAAGAGAAGATAGCATTATGATGAATATGATCAAAGGAAGCAGCAAGATAATAAAATTAGCTAGCATAATGAAAGCCATTCAAGCAAGGTTGGAACCCCTTGAGCCTGCACAAAGGCAAGTAACAGCCATAACTGAAGATGTCAACAATGATGAGAGACTAATTCAAGAACCATGCAATGAGGAAGCTTCCAGTTCAAGAGAGGAACTAAGTGCCAAAGGTAAGTTTGCTAAGGCATGGGAGCAAGAAGTAAGCTAAGATTTTATCTCCCATGTTACTCAAGAGTTTTAGATCCTAGGGATCTGCTGGATTGAATCAGCACTATAGAGAAGTGCTTCAACTATGAATCTATGAAGACCCTAAGAGAGTCAACTATGCAACCACTAGATTGAAGGGACATCCTGCATTATGGCGAGATTATGTGCAAAAAGACAAGATGAAGAAGTACACGTTGAAGATCTCCAAGTGGGATCACATGGTGTCAGAGTTGAAATGTAAGTTTCTACCTTACAAATTATTCAAGAAGTTTCAAATTTTGCAGTGGAAAGAGATATTTGTGGAGTACAGAGGAATTTTATAGACTCGGCATCTAGAGAGGTCATATGGAGGATGATGCAAAGGTGTCTCTATATTTGAATGGATTGTAGACCACAATCCACTATGAGATTTGTTTGTTGCCACTTCAATCCATTATAGGTGGCCACCATCGTGCTAAGGGCAAAGGAGAAGTTGTCCAAGAAGCGATAGAAAATGCAGGGTAAGGGCAATGCTAGAAGGAGCAAACAAAGTAGTAAGAAAGCATGCTTCCAGAGGTAGATTATGGCATCTAGTAGTAATGCACAAGACTTCAAAGAGGAGCAAACCTCCATAAAGGGGGAAGGCAAAGGTAGAGCAGGTCATGCAAAGATTCTCAGTAGTATATATTACACATGTGGAGAATCGGATAGCAGGGCTTTTGATGAGGATACACATTGCACAAGCAAGTGATGGATTAGGCAGTGGGACAGAATGTAACACCTGAAGGTGGAGAGAACCTAATGTTATGTAAGGTTCTGCTAAAGAAGACAAAGAACCATGGTTGAGAAAGAGTATCTTCTGCACTATTTATAAATCAAGAGGAAATTGTTGTAAGATGCACGTAGATAGAGGAAGCACTAATAATTTAGGGTCCACTGAGATGGTAGAGAAATTAAACCTAAAATTAGTACCACATTGCAATTCTTACCATGTTTCCTAGTTGCAAAAGGGTCAATAGATAACTAAGGGAGCAGTGCTTGGTTGGTGTGATATGATTCCTACAGATGCTTGTCATGTGTTGTTGGGTAGACTATGGCAGTATGATATGTGTGCCATCCATAATGGGCGGAGGAACACTTTCACCATCGCCAAGGGCATAAAGAAGTTTGAGTTGAAGTCAATGGAGGCTACGAAATAAATTGCAAAAGGCCAAGCAATGTTTTTGTCAACCAAATAATTTCTTAACGAAATTGAAAAGTTGCAAGAGTGCTAGGTGTTGGTTGTAAGGCCTACACCACTGATGAAAGTAAGTTGTGCAGCTGAAAGGAGACAAAGTTGAAGGCACTATTAAAGGATTTTGAGGATATCATGGATAGTGAAGTACCTTAAGGGTTGTCACTGTGCACAATATTTCCCATTGTATAATTTGACCCCAAGATCAAGTTTACCTAATAAGGCACCATATAGGATGCGTCCTAATATGAGTGCAAAGTTGAACACAATTGGAGGAACTAATGAAGAGAGGTCTAATTAGGGAAAGTATGGGCCTTTGCATTGCACCTACTATGCTTGCAACAAAGGAGATGGGAGAATGGAGTATGCGTATAGACTCCTGTGATATCAACAAAATCACCATCAAGTCAAGTATAGGTTTCCATTGGCGTGCATGGATGACGTAGTAGATTGTTTGAGTAGAGCATACTACTTTACAAAATTGATTCCAAGAGTAGTTGCCATCAAATCAAAATCCATGAAGAAGATGAATGGAAGATAGAATTCAAAATCAAGGATGGACAACATAAGTGGCTAGTTATTCCTTTTGGATTGACCAATGCACAAGGTACCTTTATGAGGTCAATGAATTTTTTAAACCTTTCTTGGGTTTGTTGTTGTTGGTTTAGATGATAATTTGGTGTTTAGCAAGATAGGACAAAAGCATCTTGAACACCTACGGCAAGTTTTAACATGATTAAGGAATGAGAAGTTGTGTATAAACCTAAAGAAGTGTAGTGTCATGCAAAAGAAATTGGTTTACTTGGATTTGTGATATCTCAAGATGGATTGAGGATGGATCATGAGAAGACTCGAGCAATCGTTGAATGACCAATACCATTGAGTGCAACATAGGTTAGAAGTTTCCATGGGTTGGCACGTTTTTACAAAAAGTTCATTAGAAACTTTAGTGGGATATGCAAACCATTGACACATTGTATGTCAAAGGGAGGTTTTGAAGTCTGAAATAAGGTAACAAAAGAGTTGGTGTTGGCACTTCCAACTTTTGAGAAGGTTTTTAAAGTGAATTATAATGCAAACAATATTGTTCACACTTTGCGGTGGTGGAGGCATTATATATTGCTAAAAGAATTAGTTTTGTATACTCATCATAGGGCATTCAAATTAATTAACAATCACGTAAAGTTGAGTTAGAGTCGCATAAGATAGGTGGAATACTTGCGAGGGTTTTCTTTTGTTCTCAAGCATTGAGCTAGTATAACAAATAAGGTTGCAAATGCTTTGAGTAAAAGGCAGGCATTGTCTACTATGATAGTTGAATTGGTAGAAATGGATGTGATATTGGTAGAAATGGATGTGATGAACGATTTCTATGTCGCAGATCTAGATTTTTCAAATGCATGGAAAAGTTGAATGGAATCTTGGGTTGGACTAAAAGGTTTGTTTTAGGATTATTTTATTCAAGAATGATATTTGTTCAAAAGAAAACAATTGTGTATACCACAAAGTTCAATGACGAACAATCACTTTGGTGTCAATGAAACTTTGGCCATGTTATTTATGATCATGTTTACACTGAGATGTCAAGAGATTTGTTAAGAGAGACAAAAATTCAGGTTTTAAAAGGTGTATTCCAAAATATAGTACTATATAAGTCATTACCAATACCAAACAAGCCTTTGGAAAAAAAATTCATACAATGTCCTTGGATTGTTAGGAACTTAGAGAGGAAATCATACTATCTTCATTGTATTGATAGATTTTCAAAAATGGTGTGCTTCATTCCTTGTCAAAATTTGGATGATGCATCCAAGATTGCAAATATGTTCTTCAAGGAAGTAATCAAGTTACGTTGGTTGCCACAAATTATCACCTTAAATAGGCATACTAAGTTCTTAAGCTATTTTTGACATATTGAAGAAAAGTTGGGTACAAATAGTCCAATAGAGGAAGTAAACAAGATTTTGGGTTCTCTCCTGAGGAGTTTGGTGGGAGACAAACCGACGTAGTTGGATTCCTACTTGGAACAAGCTGAAATTGCATTCAACAACTAGTGAATAGGTCTATAAGCAAGAACCCATTTCAAATTGTGTATGCGACATCTCCCAAAGATGTTACAAAGCTATTGAGGATTTCATATGGCAAGCATCTTAATGTAGATTGCACAACAAATGCAGATGGTGCATGCACAAGTGAGAAACCAATGGGAGAAAAGTAGCAACAAATATAAAGCAAGCATAGATTAACACAAGAGAAAAGACTTACTCTGAGGAAAAGTTAGTCATGGCACATTTATAAAAGGAAAGGTTTCATAGGAGAAACTATAATAAGTTGAAGCCAGAGAAGATTGGCCCTTGCAAAGTGATGTGTAGAATTTCTAAGAATGCTTATGAAATTGACTTGTAAGAGGGATTGGATATCTCCCTGATATTCAATGTTGTTGCTCTATATGTTTTATCATAGAGGAAAATGCTACCAATAACACATTGTTACTACAACAACCTGATTGGAGGCAGCAAGTGCTTCACAAGCAACAAGATTAGATAGAGAAGAATTTTGAGTATGTGCATAAGTAAGAAAACCAAAAAACAGGGGTATAGAGAATATCTTGTCAAATGGAAAGGCATGGGGCCAAAGGAAGACATATGGATGTCTAAAGATGAAGGGGGTCAACTTGGGTGGCCAACACACCCTCTCCCTCACTTCCTTAAGCTTGGGCACTCAGCTAAAAATTCTTTTTACCTAGGGTTTTGATCCAGGAGCATTTTAGGGATCGAACAATCTTGCATCACCCAAAAATATTTCTTTTATATTTGTTTTATGTTTGCATGTAATTTGGAGTGTACAGTTATTATGATGTCACCGCAAGGGCCAATTCTCACCACAGGTTTCATTCAAGTTACTATCACACAATGTCACAAACAATCTTTATTTTATGAGGTGTTGCATATTGTTCATGGATCCTTCAGATTATAAACTTTATATCGTAATGGGACTCTTAATATGTCCATGTGTCAATATTGTAATCGATTTCCTTATTGTAAAATGTAGCTGTTCTTGGGCCAAAGGGACCCATTTATTAGGACTTTGCACCAATATTGAATGCACCAAATCGTTATGTCTTAGTCAACATTTCCTGACTATACTAAAGATTATAAAAAGGTGAGTTATCCATTGAAGAAATGAGGGGCAAAGACAAGGAGATGGAATGGATAAGAAGATTTGGGTTTTGAATAATATAATCTTGCCCCATATTTTGTTGGTACATACTATTGTGGTAGGTACTCTTGGTTCTTGAGTTTTATAGATTTTTGTCATATCAATAGCATTACATATGAAATACTATTTTTTGTGGCATTCCCTTATATATATTGGCATCTATTGTGTACTCTTCCCTTGAATTTCTTATTTTTGTCTAAGAACTCGTCTACTCTCAACTGCAGAGGTTGATTGTTTCTGTTTTGATGTTTTGCAATTTCTTTGTATTTCAAGGGTTTTATGTTTTTGTTTGATTTTTTTTTTTATAATAAAGATAATAATACTGAGCATAAAGAAATACAAGAAATGCACGGAATGAAAACCATTGCTGGAAAGATAGAAGTAATATTTTATTTAATAAATTAGGCCTTCAAATACATGAGCATACTAGTAAACAGTGAATAGTAATTGCTGTCTTGAAGATGGCTGCAAAAAGCAACTCCCAAAGGGAATTCAATTCTACTCAAATATGCAATATTTCCCTCCAAATCTGTTGTGGTTGACTTCAAAGAGGCTAAGCGCACCCTCTTGAATTTTCTTAGAATTTTTGTTGCCTTCTCAAACCAAAATCGCCCTTCTTCAAAGGCTGCCTCCCTGCTGCATTAATGGCTGTCAAAAAGTAGGCCGTACTATCTTGAAATTTGTGCCAGCAATCACAAATGATCAGCTTCTAATCTGCTCTTCAATCTGACACCAAAACCCTTTGTTCCTACTCTGAAACCCTTTATCAAATACTCTAATTTTTGTGCACAAATAGAACCTCTGAATGAAGTTCTCCTGAATGCTAAATTCAGTGGATATTTCACCACCTCAAATGGCTGCAACACTGAAGAGTTTATCGTTCTTCAATGGCTTGAAAGACAGAAACCCTTGGCTTCTTCTTCACAGACGATTTTCATCAAAACAAATGCTCAAGAATGAATTGGCCCAACTACCAAGGCAAATATATAAGCTCTCTTCAAGAAGTCGATTTCTCCTAAAAAGCACATTTAATAACAATTAAATGTTATTACATTTGCATCATTGAATATTTCACCTTTTTACCTTGGAATAGGCTCCCAAAATTAATTGCTGAATTGGCCCCCTTTTAATGATGAATTGACCCTTCATTATAAAGTTAAGTTAGAACTTTATAATAACACTTTTAATTAATTAAATATTATTCAAGCCAATAAAACATTAATATCTCCTTTAATACTTAATATTTCATCAAACCGTCTAAACTGGGGGTCAACTCTGTAAATCCCAATACGACCAAGTGCCTTAAAATTGTAAGGGTCCATCTCAACCAATCTCAGACTTACTATAAATAGTAAGCATAGCAAACGAGGCTTTGAAGACATCAAACGAAAGCCAAAACTCAAAATCACTAAACTCTCGAGAAGATTAAAGCCTCTATTGACCAAGACTCTGTCTTAGAAGACCCTCTAACCATCTGTATTAGCCTATGAGGGACAATGATAGGCTAAAGTTTAAACCATCCGAAAATATGATCATGCTAAAAAGGGGGCATTACAATCCGCCCTCCCCTAAATTGCTTGTCCCCAAGCAATCTCAACCGCCCAAAGAGACTCCTCTGTAAGATCACTCCACCAAGATCCCACGGGTAGAACTGTGCAATGTCCCTGATATCACCAAATTGCTCCGGTAACACCATCCCCAGAACAACTAACTGAAACCACTAAGCCAACTCAAACTTGCCATCAGGTGTCGCAAGAGTATGAGTCTCAAAAGGAAGCAACTCAAAGAACTGACAACATTTGTTTCCTAACTTTGAGCAAGGCAAGCTATCATAACTATTGTCAAGTACATGCGCCACTGAACTGTGCATCTGAAATAGGTCATGCACATGAGGGTCAAATGTGAAACTGTACGCACTCCTCACTGTGTACACCTTAGAAAACTCCTCTATGAGCCTTGTCTGGAACCTCGATGCACCAGAAGGATCCTAAACACTACGATCAACGCTCATCTCGGGACTAGGGTCAAGAGAGTGATCAACATCAATTTCAAAGAGCGGATTGTCATATGACGATGTAACATCCGCCTCAAACAAGGGGTTGGTCACGAACTGTACCAAACCTCTAGGTTGATCCCAATTGGCTACGTTTGAACCCTCGGAATACTGAGTGAAAACCATGTCCACTCTACACAAACTCCTCTACACTCTCGCTCTTCTTATTAACAAGAAAGATAGAACGCAGGCTCCCATCTGTAATTCCCCTCTCCTACCATCAACCTCAAATGACATCTCCACCTTAGGTATGTTAAGGGTAAATACTCCCAAGTCCTAGAACCATTTCATGCCCAAAACTATATCCATCTCACCCATGTTGACCACATAGAAATTAAAATGTAACTCATAGTTGTTCAACATCAAAGTGAGATTAGTAATCCGCCTAGTGCGTGCGAGGGTATATCCATTAGCCACTCGAACTCTAAATCCATCAAAATCCTCGGCCTGAAGTCTACATCTAGCCACAAAACCCTCATCAATAAAATTATGTGTTGCTCCAGTATCCAGTATAGCAACATAACACTGCCCATTAACTGTTCCCCTGAATCTAAATGTGGCCTCATCCTGAACATTAGCAAAGAATGCCATAGGAGCCAAATTCCCATCCGCAGATGCCTTCTCATCCTAATGATCCTCTGAAGCTGGCTGATCCGAATTTGAATCCTCATGATATGCCCACATGATACGATTTGCTTTGCCCTTAGGTCTCAAAGGGCAATCATGATCCTTGTTATATGGATCCTTACACCAAAAACATAATTTCTTTTTTCTCAACTCCTCACGTGACTCCTCATCGACCATGGTTGCTGATTTCTTTTTCTTATCAGCAATTTATTGAGAATCCTCATTGCTGGTTGAAGGAACATCCTTATGTGTACTCCTGCTTTTTGGGGCTGCAAACTCCATACTCCTTGCCTTTTTCATTGCCTCCTACAGTGTTGGTGGATCAAAAGCTTTTATCCACCCTCGTAATGGTTCCAATAAGCCATCCATAAAGAGTACAACCAGCCTCCTCTCAGATATGTTAGGTAACATTACAGACAATCTCTGGAAATCAACAATGCAAACTACCGACCTGCTTCAATTGTGCCAAGTCTTTGAAATAAACTTTTGGATCCTTCTTATCAAAACGTTCAACCAGCCTATCAACAAACTCCTGATAGGAAGTGATGTGGCTATGCTGCAACATCACCATCCCATGATACCACCAATCGTGTGCTACTCCCTCCAAGTGTAAGGTGGCATATTTAATCACATCAATCTCCGCCATGGGTCTAAGTGTCATAAAAGTGTCAAGCTTGTGAACCCAAGCCTGAGCTATAACCTTTCCACTACCATCAAACATGGGCAATGTGAGCTTACTGGTAGCATGATTCTGATCACTATTTTGATTCCTCGGTCCCCTATCCTGCTTGGACCTGTAATGCTCTCTCCTCTGGCTCACAAATCTATCAAAACTAATGCGCTCTCTCACCTATGGTGTCAACAACTCCCACTCATAATTCACTGCTATAATGTTATCAGCAAACATGGGTTCACCTTCTTCCTCCCCATTCTCGTCTTCTAGTTCATTTCTCAGGAATGTAGGTCGTGTAGGTCTATCAGCAGTATGGGAAGGCGCTCTATGCACTCTCCATGACCCAGCTACACTCCTATCATCATCCCGATCCTGGGGTTGTCTCCTGGGTAAATTCAACTATTGTAGAGTTGTTGTGAGCTGTTGTAGTACACCAGCTACCTACTACTAGTCGACCCGTAAATCCCTCAAGGTCTCTCTCACCTCTCTGTCATCATCCCGAGGTGGACTATTCTCCCTCTTGTCACCCATGCCTGCAACCTGTTATGAAGACCCTAAGGATGACCCCTAATGAACACAATCAAACTAGATACTATTTCCCCTTCAGGTACCTGTGGTGGATGCCAAGTCTTACGAAGTTCTCTCTCGTAGTACCTTCTTTCCCTGTCACTTGGTAGCATTCAAAACCCCATAAGGATGGCAGGAAACCGCTCTGATATCAATGTAAGAACTCGTCTACTCTCAACTGTGGGGGCTGATAGTTTTTGTTTTGATGTTTTGCAATTTCTTTGTATTTCAAGGGTTTTATGCTTTTGTTTGATTTTTTTTTTTATAATAAAGATAATAATACTGAGCATAAAGAAATACAAGAAATGCAC
>VDFB02087985.1:0-18255 GCA_007258455.2 Sequoia sempervirens | reverse complement strand
TTTTAGTGATTCTGATTGGGGAGGTAGTTTGGATGACCGAAAGTCTACATCTGGTAATTGTTTTCTTTCGGTTCGGGTTTGTTTACTTGGAGCTCAAAGAAGCAAAGTATTGTTGCCCTTTCTTCTACGGAAGCAGAGTATGTTGCAGTCACCTCAGCAGGTACCCAAGCATTATGGCTTAGAAAACTTCTTGAAGAAATTGGAGAGATACAGGTTCAACCAATAGTGATTTTTTGTGATAACATTAGTGCCATCAAATTGGCCAAGAATCCAGTCCATCATAGCAGGACAAAGCATTTTGATTTAAAACATCATTTTATTCGAGATTTGGTGCAAAAGAAGGCCTAGAATTAAAGTACATCAACACGAAGGAACAGTTAGCGGATATTTTCACCAAGGCTGTTGTGAAAGATCACTTTCTAACACTTAGAGATAAGATCGCGAGTCCTCTCAGCATCAAGGGGGAGTATGTTGATAACTGATGCTAGACAGTCAGTTGTTTCTCAGTTCTACCGACTTTGAAACATGCACAATTTCTAGTTTCAGTATTGTAATAGTTTTGCATGCTGCATATTTAATCAGTCAGTTAAGACAATTAGTTTCATATTTGACAACTGTTAATAACTTGGCTTTCACTGCCAAATTAGACGCATAGAGTAGTGCATGTATTTTGCATGGATAGATCTTTTAGTCTAGCTGAGTTCTTCAAGCTGTTTATAGACACTGCATTCTACGCAGTAGGGTAATTCTTTTTTATATAAGCATCAATAAAGATACAATTCAATAGTCTGCAAAATATAGAACTGTGCATTATTTGTATGCTTTGTTAATTGTTCTGGTTTCTTTTTCTGCTGTTATCTTTTATAACCTTCTGATCAGGAATAAGGCTCTGTTTTAGATTCTACAAGAAGCAGCTGTAATCGCTTTCATCATATCCAACAAAAAGGCCTCAAACCCGATCAATTTGCCTCTATGCCAAAATGGGAGCTTTGGAGCACGATTTACATATCCATAAAAGAAAAAAATGATAGGGGACTTTTCCTAGATGATGTTGGAAATGGTCTGGTGGACATGCTTCCAAAATGTAGAAGCATGGACAAGGCACGTGAACTATTTTACCGAATGCCTCAAAGAAATGTGGTTTATTGGAATGCCATGATTGCAGGATATGCACAAAATGGATTTATTGAAAAGGCTTTAGAAATTTTCAAGCAAATGCAAATTGGTAGGTGTGAGAGCTTTGGAACAGGGTATGGGCGCACATCAGAGGATAATGGATAGAGGAATTCTGTTTGTACTTGCATCTGCCCTAGTAGACATGTATCCATAAATGTGGAAGCATAGACAAGCATGTAAACTGTTTCACAAAATGCCTTAAAAGATGTCACCTCATAGAATGCTATGATTGCAGGATTTTCACAAAATCTATTGAAGATGAAGGGCCTTTCATTTGTGTTATTTAACTTAATAATAAGTTCTGCACACAGATTGTTTTTGTGAGTTTAGTTTGAGATGCTAGAAAATTGTTTGTGAGAGTTTGAGAAAAAAAAGAAGCTCTAATTATTTGGTTGTCATTAATAATTTAATTGTTAATAATTGTTGTTCAAAGACATTTTGATTATTTGTTCTAGCTTTTTTGCTTTACAACATATCATGCATTGCAACCAATACCTTTGAAAGGCTGTCAAATAGTTGTATTAGCTTAAAATTAAGTTTCATACAGAGAGTAATTCTTAAATTTGGTCAATAAAAGTAGGAAAATGATTTATCTTATTAGTAGGGATGAGGTGTAAGATTGTTATTGATCATATGTAAAAATGACAATTTCCTATTTTTTGGGTCTCAAGGTTGTCGCAATATAAGTGATCTTTAGATTATCTAGAGTCAAAATATTATGCTCCTGTCTATATTCAACTATAATTACTAACTGATCTTGCCATTATAGAGATATTGGTAGTAGGTCAATTTCCTCAATGATTAATGCCTCACATAAGTTTTCATTAATTTAAAATCATTTCTTGTGATGTTATATAAGGATATTATTATATGTCCCCATAAATTTAATGATATTCTCATCATTCTAAAATTTACCTAGAGAAACAAGATTGTGTTGTTCCCAAATGATGAGTTTGGGATAGGTAACTAGGAGTCAATAGTACAAATGGAGGTTTCATGGAAGAGTTTGGTAATTTCAAGATTATCAAAGAATTTAGCGATGGGTTGGACCTTAATATTTTCAATATTAGGAGACATGTCTTTTATAACAATATTCATGAGTTTTCATTTAGTTTATTAAATTTATCATTAGGTGGTATGTATCTTAAGCATCAAGTTTTGATACTTTCTTATATAAAGAGTATATCAAGAACACTTTAGTTGTGGAGCCAAGGTCTTTGCCACTACATTTCATGTTCATACAAATGTGGAGTATTGTGGGTATTTTTTATTTTAGGAATCATAGTGTGAACTCTTTATCTCATTAATCAATCTAGGAGCTAGTTGCACCTTCAATTTCTTCATATTTTAGTAACCCATGTTGGACAAATGTGTTGGTACTAAAATGCATGATGGTTTGTGTCATTTTTTATAAAGGATGAGGTCAATTATGAGATCATGGAGATAAAATGATCATCATGATACAAAATGTGTTGTTTAAATCATACTCTCCATAGTCAATGTTAATGATCTTGATTTGAGCTTTGAGAGGTGGAGTGGTAGGTGTATGGGATCAATGTAGTAATAAGATGGCATAATTGTTGGACATGAGTGGAAATTCTGGTTTTAGGATTTTGATAGTCCTCTTGGTGAGACCTATATCTATTGAATGAGGTTCATATCTAATGACTTAGTGTGAGAGTCTAACTCACTCCCCACCACCACTTTGCAAGATATTAAATTTATTGTAAGCTTAGCCTAATGAAAAATGTACCTCAAAGGGAGATTAATTCCATTATCTAATTTATATACCTCATTGTAACATAAGGGTTCTAGGTTGCTACTAGGTGATGAAACCCAAGTCAGCCACAAAAAAGAAACTAAAATAAAAGGACTTATCACTTGCAACATGAGGGAAGAGTATACATGGATTTATCCTTTTGAGGGGATTTTTATTAATTAAAGGGATGAATTTTATTCCTAATTTACTTAGGGTACACATATGATACTTGTTACTTTATGTCTCAAGTCATAATATTAAGACATGCATATCATAATTTTATCTATTCCTATGTCTCACCTTGGCCCATGTAACCAAGTAGTTCTCTTTGCATTTTTAATTCATATTCACTGTATATTTACATACTTTGAGAGAATAACATTATTCTCATATTTCATCACTCTTGTGCTTTCATTGAAGCTCCTAGATATTGGGTGGCTATAAATTCAATCGAATATTTTATGGTATAGAGCATTCTATACCAAATCTTACATTAAATAGCCATGAAATGAATAATACATTTATAATATTGTACATAGTCAAAATTTTAGAAAGTGAGATAAATGAAAGATTATCCTTGAATATAATTTAGGATATTAGCCAATATTATAATTGATTCATCCAATTTATTAAATTTATGTATATAAAAATGGAAGAATAAGAACCATACCAGTATATATTCACGGTATTTTGACTAAGATAGACACACATAAATATAGGAAGGACCCTAGATTCCTCTCTACGATATCTAAAGATGGTTCAAGATCCAAGATGGTTGAAATAGCTACTCTATTGGAATATAAGGATGATAAAGAATTAAGAGTAGATGATTATAAAATTACTACTATAAACATGGGACAAGAAACCAAAGATCAAGAAAAATAAGTTCATTTAGTAGTTTCCGTTATGGTCTCAAGGATGAATATAGATAAGAAGATAAAGAAAGAAATGAAGAAGTAGATAGAAAAATTGCAAGCATATATCAAGCAATTGGCTGCTCCATTATAATTGATAGATGTGCATCTCTTTCTCCTCTAGTAATAATATACCAACAATAAATATCCTTTCCAAAAAATTGAAGGAATATCTTCCTTGGTGTTCTCTATTTGTTAGGAAATTCATCCTCTCCCAATTTCATCTTCATTGACAAATGTGCATGGTCCAACAAGCTTATGAGGCCATAATTGCTAGCTAGAGGTAAAAGGAATAGTTCCCCAACTTGCACTCAGTTAGGTTGACATGTCATCACACATAATAGTCATGAATGGTTTCTCATATGACACCTAACAAGGATATGTTGTCAGGATTTATGCAACTAGATGACTACTTTAGGTGTAGTGAAAATGGATTTATCAAAAGCTCTTGGCTAGAGGATAGAGTAGATTTGGTGCAAAAACATAGAAGTTCGTCACAATTAACTTTATTAAAATGAGTTATAAATTGGAGAAGGAAATGGAGTTGACTAAAACATAGAATACTATCATCCAACTTAAGGCCTAGATAAAAGCTGAGAAAAACTCCTAGGGAAAGATGGATGCTAAATAAAAGTTATAACGTAGTACATACTAAGATAAACAAGGCCAAGTTGATAATAGGAGATTGACAACAAGTGAAGAAGCTTGAGGAGTCATAGAGGAGGAGGATAGATGAAGATACCAAGCTATAAAAATAACTAATGGAGCTAAGGGATACTAATTCTTAATAATTATAGGTAATTAACTAATTATAGTTGGAGCTTCAACTCACCAAGAAATTGTTTGGGCTAACATCCCTTGTTAAAATGTACTCATCTTATTAGGCCAAGCTTGTGGAGATGATTGTGGAAATAAGTTTTGTTTCAAAGTTCATTGCCTCCACTCAATGCCTAAACATAAAAGTGAAGGATGGGGTGGATGAAGTGATCCTATATTTAACCCCCAAGGTTCCGCAAGTTAAAGTTCTAGTTGAAAAACTCTATGATCTTCTAAATGAGAAGCTATTGGCAATCAATGTGGAAATAAGAGAACCACAATAGTGAAGATGAATGAGGTGGTAAGCAAGAATAAGGCCACACTAAATTTTTCACCAAGTTAATAACTTAGAGAAGGTCATGAAAGGAATGAGGTAGCATATAATCTCTTTGGTTCAACAAGTGCTTCTCTCTTGATTACTAGCTAATGATATAGTGCTCCAAGAAAAAGAATTGAAAGAAATGCTCATTAACAAAGAACAAAACTAAAAATCCTTGTAAGGATGGGCACATATGTTAAGAATCAAATAAATAGAAGAAATCATCTATCTAATTGCATGGTTATAATTCTAAGAAAATATTGTTGTGGAAAGACCCAAAGACATCTCCCATTAAGATATCATTGGATTAGATAAGGTCTTTTAGGCCTTAAAAAGAAAGGAGAGTCCAACTAATATAGAATAGGCATTTTTACAATCAATCTTGGAGAAAATCTAAGTACTCCAAAGTTGAGTATTGTTTAAAAAAAAAACATTTTATTAGTTTTAAGAATCCTCATGCAAGCTTCTAGGTTCTTCCTTGTATGTGCTAATCCCTTATGAGTTACTCAAACTGTAGAGGTTTAATATCTATCTACCCCTTTGAGACAATTTTTGGGATAAATATTTTATATTTCCTCTCATTCCTCTTTAGTGCCTTTAATCACCAAGTGGAAATATCATATTTTTCTTTTCAATTTACTTGGTTCTGTTTAAGTTACAAACTTTTTAAATAACTCATACGTTTTATTTTCGATGATATCATTAACAAGTAGGGTCACACCATTGATCATTTGAAGACATAATAGGAACTAAATTTTTTAGAAGTTGGTAGTTTTGACACTCTTGTTTGGTGCACTATTTGTCAATAATGAATATCAACACAAGGGCCCAATTTGTCAAGATAGAAAAAGAAGAGTTTTAAAGGACCCTGGTGCATAACTTTAAATCTTTCTCTAACTAATCTAATAACACAAATGAAATTTCAATCAGTTGTCTTACATTGTAACTAAATTTATTGTACAATTGTATATAATATAATGAGCTAACAAGGGCATGTTTCCTAAGTCTTCTATCTTTTGAGAGAAAAGTAAGAGAAAAAGAGCCAATACCAAGTGCTACATTTATTTTTGTTGCTCTTCCAAACTATGTCAACATGATAGGAAATTACCATTGTCACGGATTAGTTAATGGATGACATGACAAATAATGAGGTGGGTCCATTTTTTTATCAAATAAAATAATTCTTTAATTTTTTATTCATAACATCGATGTTCATTTTGTAAGATCAATAGTATACACATCTTCCAAAAACTTGTGAATCTAATAATCCTAAGGAGTTTTCCTTTTGCCTTTAATTTTTTATACTTGAGCATTTGTATGACCACCAATAAAAGGGACCATTTAAAGCATATAAATGTACATAAAAAAATAGTTGGCACCAGAGTTCTCATCAATTTTATTGTTTTTGGATTTGATACAAACTTGCTCACAATCAAATCTAGAAACTACAAAATTGATGTTAATATGGATTGTGGAAATCTAGTAGCATTGAACCATAATGCTCTTCGTAGAAATGATAAAATTGACACATATTTTTCATTTCACCATTGACTATAAATAAATTAGATATGATAAAGAAAAGTCTTCATTCTAAAGTACATTTTGAAAACTATTTTGTTCAACTATTCTTATTTTTAGCATGCATTTATTTTTATTGACCAAATTCAAGAATTACTCTCTATATGAAACTTAATTTTAAGTTAATACAACTATTTGACAGCCTTTCAAAGGTATTGGTTGCAATGCTTGATATGTTGTAAAGCGAAAAAACTGAAACAAATAATCAAAATGTCTTTGAACAACAATTATTAGCAATTAAGTTATGAATGGCAACCTAATAATTAGAGCCTTTTTTTTCTCAAACTCTCACAAACAATTTTTTAGGAGAATTTGCTCTCAAACTAAACTCACAAAAACAATCTGCAATCTGTGTGCAGAACTTATTATTAAGTTAAATAACACACCCCATCTTCAATAGCTTTTGTGAAAATCCTGCAATGATAGCTTTTTGTGAGGTGACATCTTTTAAGGCATTTTGTGAAACAGTTTACGTTCTTGTCTATGCTTCCACATTTTTGGATACATGTCTACCAGGGCAGATGCAAGTACAAACAGAGTTCCTCTATCCATTATCCTCTGATGTGCGCCTATACCCTGTTCCAAAGCTCTCATTTCTGCCCAGGCAGGAAGGATGCTGGCGAAGGTTGCGAAGACTGGCTTCACACCTACCAATTTGCATTTGCTTGAAAATTTATAAATAAAGGCATTTTGTGCATATCCTGCAATCATGGCATTCCAATAAACCACATTTCTTTGAGGCATTCGGTAAAATAGTTCACGTGCCTTGTCCATGCTTCTACATTTTGGAAGCATGTCTACCAGACCATTTCCAACATCATCCGGGAAAAGTCCCCTATCCTTTCTGCTTTTATGGATACGTAAATCGTGGTTCAAAGCTCCCATTTTGGCACAGAAGCAAATTGATCGGGTTTGAGGCCTTTTTGTTGGATATGATGAAACAGTGCGACTGCCTTTGAGGGCACCCATGTCTTCTCTACGCTGTAATAACCATTTTCCATCAGACTGTTTTATTCTTTCACGTTTGCAAATATTTTAGGGTATCCACCAAACTTCCGCGCGGGAATAGTATGTTTGAATTTGAACATAGTTTTTTTTATGCGCGGGAAAACTGCTAACCGCTGACTGTCACGGCAGCTGTTTAGACACAGGATTTTGGAAGGGGAACGGAACGGGTTAATGGGGCCCACATCCACACACTAAGCAGTCAAAGCTTAGTGTGTGACGTTTGGCCTGAAACGGTTCAATCTTGTTAACGTGGCAGAATGACAAAGGTAGCTGGCTTTCTTTAGCTTAAAAAATATATTTTTCAAATTAGCCAAATACTCCAAAATAAAAAAAGAGAATCCCTCTAAAAACCAACTGAAACAACATTGAGGATACACGTTAAGATTCAACCAACTTCCCAAACCACTCTCAAGAAAAAATAATTCACTTAATAACAAATACCAGTTGAAAAAACCAATTAATGACAAAGATGATGACTCTTCTGCACAAAGCATCCATACTCAGTGGAATAGCCTATCTTGAGTGTGTGACAAGTGATACCGAATCGCTTTCATAGTGATTATCCAAATCTGGTATGGGATGACTGGCAGCTCATTAAATGTACTTTTAAAGAGAATAGAAAATGGCATTGAAAGAGTTTTAAACTTTTTTCTTTCTTTGTGTGACTGATGTTACTGGAGCTTCCTGGGTTGAGGATTGCCTTCCCAATCGTTTGAACCATACCCTGTTTGATAAAGTCTCCTGTAAACCCTATACAGAGCTTTAGATGTTTCTGGCCACAAAAAATGAATAGTGGACTACTACTAATTCAAGCACCTTCTCATCCATTGAACAAGAATCGGAAAGATCGACCTCCTTCCAATGATGCTCTGAGTCTTGATAAGTGTTGGTAGACCAGCACTCCCATTGGTGAAAGTGTCTCTGTGGGTGCATGACTTAATAGGTAGGAGTTGGACTCAATAATTCGACGTGCTCCAAAAGCTGCATCTCTGAAAGGTTTTTTGTTGGAAAGAAGCTAGCTTTTCCAGTTTTTGCACAAAACCATCCACCAAAGTTCAGGACCAATGTAATTTTCATCTGCTACATGACAATGAAGGCAGTGGACCGCATGGTAGTGAACACACCAAAATTATCAAATCCTCAGGCTTAAAATATAGATGACGAAAATAACTTCGATCAGAGGAGAAATGGGTAGGAAGCTTTTAGAAAACAAGAGATAAAATGACTAGTTGATGGGGGCACATGTATTTTTCCCACCAAACATTGCATCCTAGTGACTTCAATGACAATAATTGTGTACAGGCATAGGAACTCCATGATAAGATTATCTAATATCCAGTGGAAGTCAATATAAGTGATTCCAACATCACCACATCTTGCGAATCATAAATTCATTCCTTTATCACCTAATACCTACTCAACTTTTGCAGAATCAATTATTGACTCTTTGCAACACAGTTACTCAATAAAATGTATGTGATAATGTTGCTTAAAGATGAATGTAAATATTTGATTTTTTACTGCTTATGTACATTAATAATAATGAAAAGGTAGAAAACCTACAAGGTGCACGCTCAGGTCCTTGTAGGTTCCCCAATACCTGTAAGCAATACTAATATTAGGATGTGGGAGGAGGATGCTTTTATACCAAACTAGGGTTTTGAATTTTGAGTTAGGAAGACTATGGGCTGATGTTACTCTTTATTGTTAACCTTGCGTGCCCCTTACCTTGTGATTATTACTTTTGCTTGCTAAAAAAAATTCATCGAATATGTATCATGGGAATTAGGTATTAGAGAATGACAATCCTCTACTACTAATATAATAAAGAGTAACCTTAATTTATAATTTTAAAAATATTAGTCTTGTGACTTGGTGGCCCTTTTGTTGGAAATTAATCCCAATCGTTGCATTTACTCCTCCTCCGTATTTTGGCCACCAATCATTTCTCTTTTCTTGCGTATAGGATTGCTTCTGATTTGAATTTAATGGAAAATCTAAATCTTCAGATTTTTGCTTGCTAGCTGTTAAATCAACATTTAATTGTATTCAAGTTTTTTGTTTTCCCTCCAATTTTGGCTGGGCTCATACGTAGCTTGTAGAAGAAGCTTTGTAATTGTTTTCTTGAGAGTGAAGTAAAAAGGCAAGAAGTCAAAACAGGTGTATGTATGTATGTTTTTCTGTATGAAGGCAACAAATAGAAAACAGGGGAGTTTGTGATTTATTTTTCTGATGAACTTTTCAGGAGCTCAAGCTCTGTTAATCTATTAATCTATTATATCTTTATGATATCTTGAATGAATGAATGAGAACAAACTTTAATCTATTTTGGATATTTTATTTCTATCAAGATTGCATTTGCATTCCCTTGTTTATCTCTTGTCTCTACCTCTAAACTAGCACGTGGTATCAGAGCCAAAGGTTGCTCAAAGAAAATTTTAAGCAGAACTGAAGGTATCATTATCAAGAAAAATTTTTAGAGTAGGTTCTCAAGGAGCTAAGGTATACACAGTCAACGATGGCAGCATGCACAAGCTTGACAAACCCACAGATTCCACAATTTAATGGCAAGAACTATGATTATTGGGCAATCACTATGAGGGCATTGTTTTCCTCACAAGATTTATGGGAGCTAGTAGAAAATGGTTTTCTAGAACCAACTGATGCAATAACATATAATGCATTGACTCAAACAGAGAAGGATTTATTGAAAGAGAATAGGAAGAAGGATTCAAAAGCTCGTTTCTTCATCCTCCTAGGAGTGCATGAGAGAATTTTCCCAAGGATTTCGGGAGCAAAAAGTTCCAAATAAGCATGGGATATACTTCAAACAACATATCAAGGTATGGAAAAAGTCAAGACAACTAAACTACAAATATTGAGAAGGGAGTTTGAAACAATGTACATGAAAGATAATGAAATAGTAGATTCATTCTTCACCCAAATCATTGGACTGGTAAATCAGATTAGATCGCATGGTGAGACACTTGAAGATAGGAGGGTTGTCAAAAATATTTTAAGGAGTTTACCCACAAGGTTTGAAACCATCGCTATGACTATAGAGGAAACAAAGGACCTCTCTCAGTTTTCAGTTGATGAGCTCCATGCATCACTTATTTCACATGATCATAGGTAGAGCAGGTCAGCAAGTACATCTTTGGAGCATGGATTCAAGTCACAAGTTATAATCAGCCATGGTAGAGGTAGAGGAAGAACAAATTTCAGAGGTAGAGGAAGAAACTCTCATAGAGGTGGAAGAAGCAACCCATCAAGCTCGAGTGGAAGAGGTAGTAGCTATAACCCAACTCAAAATGCAACTCAAAATCAGCCTCAAGGCCAAAGGTATGATAAATCTCAAGTCCAATGTCACTATTGCAAAAATTATGGACATTATTTGAGTGAATGTAGAAAGAAACAATATGATTCTAGGCAACAAAATGCAAATTTCACAAGAGAAAACCAAAATAAAAAACCAAAACAAAGAACTATGTTTTTGGCTTGCAATGTTGCACAAGCAAATGATAAGGATGTATGGTTCTTAGACTCAGGTTGTAGTAATCATATGATAGGGAATTTGGAAATGTTTTCTAGTTTGGATGAGAGTGTAAAATCATATGTAACCTTGGGAAATGACAACAAAGTAGAAGTCAAAGGAAAAGGGAACATCAATATTCTAACCAAGAAGGGGGAGAAGAAATTTATAACCAATGTTTATTTTGTTCCAGATTTAAAGCACAATTTATTGACTGTTGGATAGCTTGTTCAAAAAGGGTATAGAGTATTTTTCAAAAATGGAGAGTGCACAATTTTAGACAAACTTCCTAGCAATCAACTCATTGCCAAGGTTCAAATGACCAACAATAGGATGTTTCCCCTAAGGATAAAACCAGATTTGAGTGTAGATTATGCTCAAGCACATCATTCAATGTCTCCATAAGTGGGTAAAGAGAAAACTATAGTAGTCACTCAAGTGATCTTTCAAGAAGAAATTAAAGATGAAAATTGGCTTTATCATCCAAGATTTGGGCATTTAAACTTTGTAGCTCTAAATTTGCTTCATAGGAAAAGCATGGTCAAGGGATTGCCTCTAATAGAGAAACCAAAATTTTTTGTGAAGGGTGCATTTTAGGAAAGCAATATAGAGAATCATTTCCAACAGGTATGTCAATGAGAGCTAAGGCACCTTTGGAGATCATTCATTCAAATTTGTGTGGCCCAATGTAAACACCTTCAATAGGTGGTAGTTTCTATTTTTTGACATTCATTGATGATTACTCAAGAAAAACATGGGTTTACTTTCTAAAGCATGAGTGAGGTGTTTGAATATTTTTGTCAATTCAAAGCTCTTGTTGAAAAATAAAGTGGCCATTACATCAAAGCATTGAGAACGGATAGAGGTGGAAAATACATCTCAATTGATCTTCTAATATTTTGCAAGCAAAATGGAATTCATAAACAATTCACAACTAGATATACACCTCAACAAAATGGGGTAGCTGAAAGGAAAAATAGGACAATCATGGAAATGGCTAGAAGCATGTTGAAAGCCAAACATTTGTCAAATGAATATTGGGCAAAAGCTATATCATGTGCAGCCTATATAATGAATAGATGTCCAACAAGAAGTGTCAAGAATATGATTTTGGGAAAAGCATGGAGTGGAAGAAAACATAATGTTGCTCATATGAGAGTGTTTGGATGTGTAGCTTACACACATGTACTGGATGAATTGAGGAGAAAATTAGACAACAAAGGAGAAAAATGTATATTTGTGGGATATAGTGATGAATCAAAGGCTTACAAGTTATATAACCCAATCAACAAAAAGGCTATAATTAGTAGAGATGTGCAGTTTATAGAAGAGGAAGCATGGGATGGAACTATTGAAAAATAGTCAACATATTACCAAGCATACCACAAGAAGATAATGAAATTTTTGTACCGGCTAATGCTCCATCAAATGTGACTCCTCCCACACCCGTTCAAGCTCAACCATGTGGTCCACAAGTGATGCCATCATCAAATGTAAGAGCAACAATAAGAGGACAAGAAACACCATCTATAGCAGGGATTTCAAGTGCAGGACCAGTAAGTCCACATTCGGCAAGTCAAGTGACATGTCAAATCCCACACTAGCAAGCTTAAGGAGACATAAAATTAGAAGTTTAAGAGACATTTATGAGCAAAATGAAGGTGAAAACAATGCAGGTCAGCCCTCTCTTTTTTCTTTATATTCACTTGTAGATGATCCAATTCATTTTGAATAAGCAATTAAAGAAGAAAAATGGTTAAATGCAATGGATGAAGAAATTGATTTAATTGAAAAGAATCAAACATGGTAGTTAGTGTGCCTTCCAAAAGGAAAAGATGTCATGGGAGTTAAGTGGGTTTACAAAACCAAGTTGAGTGCAAATGGTGATGTGTAGAAACATAAGGCAAGACTAGTGGCAAAGGGATATTCACAGCAGCCCGAAATTGATTACAATGAGACGTTTTCTCCTATAGCTCATCTAGACACCGTGAGAATGATACTTTCCATAGTAGCTCAAAACAAGTGGCTTGTTTATCAAATGGATGTGAAATCAACATTTTTAAATGGTCATCTTGAAGAAGAATTTTATGTGGAACAACCACCTGGGTATGAGATTTTAGGACAAGAAGACAAAGTTTATAAGCTCAAGAAAGCTTTATATGGTCTCAAGCAAGCCCCAAGAGCTTGGTATAGAGAATATATTCTTATCTTCTACAAAATGGTTTCAACAGGTGCAGCAGTGAACCTACCTTATACACAAAGATGAATGAAAAAGGTGAAATTTTAATTGTATGCTTATATGTTGATGATTTAATATTCATGGGTGACTTGTCAATTGATTTGTTCAAAGGAGCTATGAAAAAGGAATTTGAAATGACTGATTTGGGTATGATGAAATACTTTTTAGGAATTGAGGTGAATAAAAATAAAAATGGTATATTCATTTCTCAAGAAAAGTATGCTAATGATATTTTGAAAAGGTTTAATATGTTGAAATGCAAATCAACACCAACACCAACTATCACAGGCTTGAAGTTGAGTAAAGATGACAAAGGATCCAATGTAGATCCAACTTTATATAAGAAACTTGTTGGTAGTCTCATGTACCTAACAACCACAAGGCCAGACATAATGTATGGTGTAAGTTTGATATCAAGGTTTATGGAGTCTCCAAAAGACTCACATTGGAAAGCTGGGAAAAGAATCCTAAGCTATGTAAATGGAACAAGAAATTATGGCATTCAATATTCATGTTCAAACGAGTTCAAGCTAATAGGATACATGGATAGTGATTGTGCGTAGCATTGATGATAGAAAAAGCACATCAGGTTATCTTTTTCATTTTGGAATAGGGGTTGTATCATGGGCCTCAAAGAAACAACCCATTGTCACTCTTTCTTCTGTAGAAGCATAATATGTAGCAGCAATAGGGGTAGCATGCCAAGCAATTTGGATGAGAAGAGTGTTGAAAGAGTTGAAGCATGAACAAGTAGATGCAACAAAAATACATTGTGACAACAAATTAGCCATAGCACTGTCTAAAAATCTAGTATTTCACAAGAGAAGCAAACATATTGAAACTAGATACCATTTCATTAGAGAGTTGATTAACAATGGAGAGATCTTTTTGGAATTTTGCAGGTCTCAAGATCAATTTTTTGATATCTTTACTAAAGCATTGGGAAAAGAAGCATTTGAATACTTAAGAAATTTTTTGGGTGTCTATGTTGAAGACAAATGTGCCAGAACTTTCAGAACTATAGCTGAAGACAAGGGCACCAGAACTTTCAATACAATAAGTGAAGACAGATGCGCCAAAAGTTTCAAAACAATTGAAGATAGATAAAAGCACAAAACCGTGGTCACACCCTTTCAGCTAACTTCTATATCGCCATTAACAATTGCTTCTAACCAAAATGATTTTTTCAAACATGATCTAGTAAGACCCATTATAGCTGTTAGATACTTCCACAACCTTTCAACTTAAAATTGTTGGCTAAAAATATGGAGAACCAATTTTGTCTCAATTTTACCAAAAAATAATAGCCTTATTTGAAAAACTTGAAGTTTCAACAACTCCCCGCTAATGTAAATAACATTTTTGCAAAAATATAAAAACACCCTTTGTAGATCCACAAGTGTAGTTTTCAAAAATATATTTATTTTAATAGTTTAATTATTTTTTATATTTTATTTTTTTTAATTTTACTAAAAGTAGGTTATCAGCATAAAATATTGGGTTGATTACTATGCTAAGAAAAAATACTAAAACTTATTACAAAAAATTGAAAAAAATATGATGCACTAGATAAAAGAATCTATTTTTAAGATGGTATGGTTTTTTCCATTTTAGATAAATATTTATTATGAAAGTTGACGTCCGATGAAAACAGTCATTTTTTGATTCACACACATTTTAATATTTATTTAATAAATATATTTATCAAAACTGGAAAAAAATATATCCATGCACTAAAATTTCAAGTTATAAATACACACAAAAAAATTGAAAGAAAAATAATAAAATTTACTATAAAAAGTTTGACGTCCCATGCAACTTCAATTTTCAGCATTTTATCAGCAACTAAATTATAGCTTTAATTTATTAAAAAATAGATTAAAATAATTTTTTAATTTTTTTAAAAAAATAAAAACATAAAATATACTAAAAAATACACATTTTACTAGTTTACATCATTTCAAAATTCAAACATATATGCCACTTTTGGTGATTCAAGTTTAAAATTGATTACGCTTAATGCCTTTATAAAGTGTATGCCCGTCCATGTCGGTAAAAAGTTTCAAAGAAGACAAATGCTAAAGTTTTAAAACAACAAGTGAAGATGGATGCATCGAAACCTTCAAAACAACAAGTGGCGATAGGATGCGCCGAAGTTTCAAAATAGTAAGTGAAGAGAATGCACTGTGAACTTAAACAAGAAGTGAAGATAAAAACCGTAACTTTTCGTAACCTGTAAGTGAAAGTAGATGCGTTCCGGAATTTTGAGAAGAATGTTAGCTAGTTGTGATTAAGGGGGAGTGTTGGAAATTAATCCCAACCTCTACATTTATTCCTCCTCCGTATATTTTTCCAGTAATCATTTCTTTTTCATTCTCTCACATGCATATAGGATTGCTTTAGATTTGAATTTAATGAAAAATCTACACCTTCAGATTTTGCTTGTTGGCTGACAAATCAACATTTAATTGTAATTAATGTTTTTTTAGTTTTCCCTCCTTGGTTGGGCTCTTACGTAGCTTGTAGAAGAGTTTTGTAATTGTTTTCTTGAGGGGTGAAGTAAAAAAGACAAGAAGTCGTAATTGTGTGTATGTATGTATGTTTTTCTGTATGAAGGCAACAAATAGAAAACAAGGGAATTTGTGATTTATTTTTTTGATGAACATTTTAGGAGCTCAAGCTCTATTAATCTGTTAATCTGTTATATCTTTATGATTTCTTGAATGAATATTGAATGAGCACAAGCTTTAATCTATTTTGGGTTTTTTATTTTTGTTAAGATTGTATTTGCATTCCCCTGTTTATCTTGTCTCTACCTCTAAACCAACACCTTCCATTATGTGTCTATTATGGAGTTTAATTACACTATTCTTATAGAGGAGAGGACCGAGTACTTGAGCATGCTCCAATAGTTGTTATAACATTTGTTGATTTAATGTCCAATATTTTTAACAATATTGGACCAATAGTTGTGCCTTTAAAGTTGTTACTGTTGATGATGACTACCCACAATTGAATGGAACATATTCCTTAGATCTAAAAAGCAACAAATCATGTGATGCCACATTATCTTATCAATAAAACATGACTTAGTGCACAACTATTGGTCTCACTTTTCTTGGGCCTTCTTGGACACCAACAAAAAACATGCTAATGTAGCATCATATTTGATGATGTGACCCTGAAACCTTAGTTATAAGTGGGGGACTTGCCAAGTAAGCTACTATAAAAAAATTGGGAGTGATTTGAAACTTCTATGTAGGATTTTTAGAAGTGTGAAGTTAGGGTGCTCAACTACTAGGTCCTCTCTCCTATATGTGTAGTGAATGGGTATAGTCATAAGCTGTCACTCCCTTAAAGTGAATTCATAGTCCACTAAAATATGAGTAAAGGTAGAGTGAGTGAGCATTCATAGTCCACTAAAATATGACTAAAAGTAGAGTGACCTATGTAAGAAGTGGTAGAGTGAACTTTCAAGAAATGTCTAATAGAGTTGCTTATGGCCTTGTAGCAAGAATCTTCTTAAAATTGGAGAAGAATCAGCAAGTGTATCCCCACACTATGTTGAGAGGTTTAAAAAGGAGGTTGAAGGAAAGAGACTAACGCTTGATTGAATGAGATTGTTATCCCACAACCACAACCTACTATCAAGCATCAAAGACACATTAAAGAAGCTCAACACAAGAGAAGAGCTTGATCTTTCCTTCAATGGTAGGCCTCCAAAAGGCCAAAACCCAATTGTGAAGATCAGAAAAGGAAGGCCAACAATTATCAGAACACAAACAAAATCCCTATGCAGATAAAAATCTTCATTTTCTAGAATATCCTTACCACAAACCACCATAGAAGAGGACTATTCATAGGGAAGGGGACACAATTGAGCTTGCTAAGGATGAGGAGGAACCTCAGAAATAACTATATTAGCATATGAATACTGGCAATTAGACCCTCAAATAGTATCCTTCTTGCCAGTAGTAATATGACGACCATTAGAACCAATTGTCACCTAAGCGAAAACTTGTAGGACCTTGGCTGAAGCTAAATAGGTCCAAACACCATCCCCAAAAGTTTTAGAGGGCAGCACCACGAAATCTATGCCCAGCATCTACCTATGGTTAGAGGAAGGCAAGATGTGGAGAGGAAAAGACCCCATCATGTATAGAGAATCCAAATTCATTTGACCAGACCCTGTAATAGTAGACTTTGGAGCACCAAGATTTTGCGAAATACTTGACAAAATAGGAGTGTGGTCATAGCTAAAGCCTGGGCCTCTAGCATTCGTAGGAGAAAGGCCAAGAGTAGGGCAACCAACATCGACACATACAAGAAACTCCACGTTGTTGAACGAGGTGGCAAAAGAGAGTCAACATCCCCAAGTTGTGACGTGGATGCGTCTAACGTAAGTAAAGGAGGGCACGCTGGAGAACGACCAAGGCACCCCAAAATGCCTTGAGCAGCACAAGGCGAATCCCCTGCCACATAGGAAAGGCACCCTCACACACGCCAACAATGAAACAGCGGGCGACAAGAAGAAAAGTTTTTAAATGGCTCCAGATGTGCACGTTGGAGTAGACGGGAGGTCCATCTTTCATTTCGTACCTTTTTAAATATATAGTTTAAAAATAGTTTTTTAAATATATTGTTAAAAATAACCTTTTAAATATAAAAAATTTTAGGTACATGATAATACAAAGTATCTGTGCATTAGAGATGTCTTAAAATTAAGGGTGGGTTCAAAAATTCATGAATCTCATCCAAAGCATCTCTTAGATATGACTCAAACTAAATTATATAAATAAAATAGATGATTCAATCTTACCATTGAATATTAGTATAAGTCAAAGATCATTCGAAAAGTGTAAACCTTGGTATGTTAGAATTAATTAGCAACAAATCTCTTGTTGTAAGACCCAT
>VDFB02087984.1:0-15525 GCA_007258455.2 Sequoia sempervirens | reverse complement strand
GGTCTATTTGGACTGCTTTTTTATTTTGGACCGTGATATTACAACCTAAAAATTTATTAGACCGTATCATTTGACTTGCTATATTTTTATATAACTATAAATATGACACTTCAAATTATTATTAAACCGTAAAAATTTATTGTAGGCATATATATATATATATATAATAATGTTTATGATAAAAATATAAATTAGTTTATAATTGAAAATTGAAATAATTCTTTCTAATTTCACTTTATATTAATATATATGATTTATTATAAATATATTTATTAATTCAAAATCTGTTGAGAATATAATCTTTTCAAGATTAAATATAGTTCTTTCTAATTTTTTAAAGATTTTGACTTTTTTACTAATAATTATCATTGCTTTATATTAATATATATGATTTATAATATTTATTATAAAAATATATATTAATTGAAAATATTTTCAAAATAGAATATAATTGATTTTTAACCTTTTGAATATTTTAACAAGATTTATTTTCTACATAATTTAGAAACTTCTTGTTACAATTAACAATAAATTTAAGATTTAAGATTTATTTCTAATTATCAATATTTTCTAATTTTATAGTTTTTTAATATATATATAGGATATTCTTATGAATAACAACATAGCACAAATTTTCATTGTATTTTCAAAGCATTTATTTTATAGCATTTTGTGTACAGTGATTCTTAGCTTTGATTTTCTTCAATAGAGCATTCGGTTTTATTGGTGAGATGTTGAAATTTTGTTTGCCTTTTACAAATAGTTTATGTTTTTAGATAAATGAATTTAAGATTAAACTATAAAAAAAATTGAACAATAGGAGCTAATTTCACTTTATAGCATTGTTTTTTCAACAACATTTATTTTATAGTGATTCAGCTTTGATTTTTTTTAAGGAGTAGTTGTGTTTTATTGGTGAGCATTTTGAAATTTTAGATAATGAGTTGAATAAGGATTAAACTATTTTTAATTTTATATAATTATTTCTGGATAGGTTTGAAATTGATATTTAAATATGATTTTAGATAGATCAATTTGTGGATTGAACTATTTTTAATTTTATATAATTATTTCTTGCTAGATTTGATTTGAAATTGATATTTAAATGTGTTTTTATGATATTTACACATATGAAATCAATAAATTAATTTATAGTCAAAATAGTAATACAATTTTACAAATTAGAGAATAAATATATGGAAAAAACAATCATAGTGTGCAAAATAATTATTCTTAATCTAATACTCTATGCATTGTCAAAATGTAAATTACATATATATAATTATTTAATTATCAATCAAATTTATTATATGCAATTGGATTTACTAATTGAGTGCATGCATAGTTTCTAAAATTTGTAAATTTTCTAACATAATTATTTTATAAAATAATATTTCATAGATTACTAATATATTGATTTTTTAGGTACTTTAAATATTTTTTCGACAGTTCAATTTTTTCTTTATAAAACGTGAATGAGTAGGTATTACTTTAAAATGAATAAACTGCTGCCACAGCCTTTAGTGACAGTGGTGCAGGTTTCATAAATTTGTGTCTGGTTTTAACTTTGATTTTGGCCATTCATTCATTCATTCGCTCGCCATATTTGTTTTGAAGTATCAACCATTAATGTTGCCTCGGCGGCTGGCTTTAATTCAATGACTTCAAGCATCGACCGCTTAGAGGTTCTCGCGGGCCCGGCCAGTGCGTGTGCCGTTCCCCTACCATTTCTGTTCCAATACACACTCACCGTTACAGTGTACACTCGCCGTTGCAGCTAGCAGTAAACAGTTCCCGCGCATGAAGAAAACCAGATTCAAATCTCAAACACTGTTCCCACGCGTGAAGAAATTCAAACTCAAATCTCAAACAATTCCGGCGCAGCTGCGGAAGTTCAGTGGATGCCATAAAGTGTCTTGAGGGAGTTACACTGTTTCACCGGGTCTCTAACCCGATCATTATACATATGCCAGCGTATTCCCAGCCTGTGCCAAATTGGGAGCATTGGAACAGGATTTACGTATCCTTAGGGGGCTTTTATCAGATGTAGTTGGAAATAGTCTGGTAGGCATGCATTCAAAATGTAGAGGCATAGACAAGATTAGTGAGCGGTTTAACCGAATGCGTCAAAGAAACGCTGTTTCGTGGAATGCCATGATTGCAGGATATGCACAAAATGGATTTTTTGAAAAAGGCTTTAGAAACGTTCGTTTCAAGCAAAAATTGGCAATTGCGAAGCCAGCCTCTACAACCTTTAGAGGCATCCTCCCAGCCTGCGCCAAAATGAGAGCTTTGGAGCAGCGTATGGGCATCCATCAAAGAATAAAGGCTAGAGAAATTTTGTCAGACAATGTAGTTGCTACTGCTCTGGTAAACATGTATGCAGAAAGTGAAAGTATAGACAAGGCACGTGAACTGTTTGACAAAATGCCTCAAAGAAATGTGGTCTCGTAGAATGCCTCGTAGAAATGTGATTAGATTAAAATCACGTAACAACGCTGTAAATGGCAAATGCAATCTCAATTTACATTAAAAAAATTCGGAGCAAAAACCTTGTTTCAAAATAACACATTTTCTTGTGAGGATGGCAAAACATGCCAGCAAATTCCCTTGCCTTGCCGACCCACAGATGAATGAAAAATTATGGGTTTTCACTAATTCTTGACTTTGCAAACACACGAAACAGAGCCATCCCCATAGCACAAAACAAGGTAATGCCTCCAGAAATCTTCAACAAACCAAACCCAGAGATTCTTTCCTGACATAGTATTCCAAGATAGACAGTCATCTGTATGAGTACAACATTAATGACCCACATGACCCTGAATCTAGAAAGCAAAAATCCTGCTATCTTAGAGTTTTGGTTCTCCATTTTCTCCTTGATTTCTTTCCCTGAAAGATTTTTCCTTTTCTTTTTCCAAGATATGAATTATTTGCCTGAGAAGTTGCAGCAGAAAATAGGAAAACGTTGATTTGTGAATTGGAAGAGGACAACAGAACTTATTTTAAAATGTGGGTCAGTGCCCGTAGAGGCAGGCCCATTGGATGCTTCTTCTGCCTTGCATTTCTCTATAAGATACTAAGATGGTAGTAGGAAGAAGTTTATATCCACTCAAAAAAAATTCAAACTTCAAAATTCTGTTCAACACAAGGAGCTTGTTGACCTGATTTTCATATAAATTTGGTTTGCTTGATTTGGTTTTATTTTAATAGTTTGTTTGTTTTCATTGGTTAGATTTACGCACACCATTGTTGCTCCAGCTTCTTTTGAGAAGCTTCGCTGACAAGTGATATCAAAAACATTGTTATATATTCAACCTTCCATGATGAAGATCATTGCCAGTTTGGAGATGGCATTGACCTTTTAAATATAAATTGTTTTTTTTTTTTTTCTTTCTCAATTTCAATCAAAAGAGGTATTTTGAACTATTGAAATGATACTCTATATTATATTTATCTGTTGTGTTAATATACTTTTCAACATATTGAAAATTGCTACCTTTAAAAAATTATTTCTATTTATTGGAAAGACAATAGCATTAGTGATAAGAGTCTAGTTTTTAAATATACGTTTATTCATTTCTTTGAATATAAGGTCAGCAAGATTTGGTTTCCAACAAAATTGTTGGAAAACAAAAAGGAGATAGCAATTAAGTATTATAGATTAGTTTCCACATTTTTATAAGGAGAGTTAGAAAATGTGTTTGTCTTCAAATTTTTAAGTGAAGAGCAAGATTTACAAAAATACACTTGCATGTAGTTCAATTAGGAGATATGAAGAAACATACCATGGAAGGAAGAATCAAGACATCAATGAATCTCTTTCTTCAACTAAAATTCAAGTGTGATTAGGGAATAACCACCTTCCTACTATTTATTTTATTCCTTTCTCCAATTCCTTTGGGAATCTAGTAGTTTTCTACACATGAACATGATTAAAAATAGGTTGCCACCATTCATTAAATTGTATATCCAAATCCCATGCAAACATATTATTATGTAGGAAATTAGATGAACAATAAATTGGAATTTCTATCTTAGATGTCCATAAAGCAATATTTGGAGGATTAAGAGCTATAAAGGTCAATTATACCTTAATTAGGTATTAGTAATATAAAAGTTTTCTCCAACTTGTACCCTCTTCAAAAAACAAAAAATTTAAATCTTAATAAGGTATGTCTTACCTTTTTATTTCTAGTTTACTTGTTATATGAAATTATACAATTGATGAGCTCATACCCTTTAGGGAGGCTTTGATCAAGTAAGTTATTTATCGTAGAGTTTATTACTATCATAACCTAATTTGAAAATAAAATATTTTTTTAAAATTGAATAATATGTCTTATCTTTTTATTTTGAGTTTACTTGCCTAAGAAGTTATTTATTCTAGAACTTCAATATGTAATTCAGATATGCCAATGATGGATCAAATTCCATACTATATGCAAATTAGTCTTCAAATTTCTCATAAAACATATATGATTATAGCCATTAAGGCTGAAACGATACATGGTCCTTGTGTGCAACAATGGATGACAAATTATTTAAGTTATGGGTTGTGATATATTAACAAGTTGATGTTTATAAATCTATACATATTAATTTTATGCATTATGATTCTCTAAAAAAATATTTAATGTTATTAATTTTAAGTTTCATTTCATATCTCATATTGTAGTTGAAGACACTAATTTGGGTAAAATTCTAAGATGCTAAATGGATCACTAATGACTATCATCCAACTTTTTGTAAGTATTTAAAGAATTCCTTGATATCTTCTAGTGTTCATGTGGCTACATTATTTCCCTTGTTTTTAATCGACACCTATTTTTGAAAGTATTGTAGCCTTGGTTTGTCAATTAATCAATGAATCCAAATATTTTTAGATATTTATCTATCATATTTCATAGTATAAGTTTGAATTTATTAAAATTATGAATTGTATGTTTAATCAATGACTCCAAAGATTTTTAGGTACTTCATTCCTTTGGGTTGTTCCAACATGCACTAATAAACAACTAGTGCAATAGTGAATATTTATGATGGTTGTGATTTTAACAAATATGATAGACTAGGATTATGTACCTTTTATATTGATAGCATATATTTAAATTGATTTCATGATACATGAAATAGTTGATGAGTTGGTGAGTACTTGCAAGGGAGTATAATTTCCTTGATTAAATCATTGTATTACTCAAATTGTTAGGAGAAGTGAACCATCTCTCAACAATTAAAAATATCATAGACAAAATTGTTACACATTTCTTACTAAATAAGAAATATATAAATTATATTACAAATGATACATACAAAAATGTGGAACATTTTAGAAATGGTCAATAAACATACCTTAAAGATTATTTATTTATAATTTTATATGGAAGAATAACACTTGGAAGGAAAATCTCATGACATATTGATAGGAATGCACAAATGTCTTTAAACAAACAATTCTAAAGAAAATATGTGTTCACAAGTCTCAAGACAACCATAATTTTACAATATTATTAGGATTACCTTTTCATGATTGTTTAATGTATGAGTTTGTATAAAATTCTCTATATACCATGAAATATTTGGTTGAATATGTAGCCACCCAAAATCTAGGAGTTACAATGAAAGCACAAGAGAGATCAAACATGAGAGAATAATGCTATTATACCAAAGGATACAAGTATACAATGAGAATGAGTTAAGAACAAAAAGGAAACTTCTTCGTTATATAGGCCAAGGTGAGACATAGAATTAAATTTGGGAGGTGGGTCTAATGCCAAAGATATCCAATGCCACAATAGTATCATCTATGTGTCCCAGAGGCTACTACAATATCATGCATGTTTTCTTCTATTCAAGCATTAATGTAGGAATGGAACCATCCAGAGGAAGGTGATTAATCCACTGGTAATAAGTCAAGACCGACTCAATACTACGAGGGTCACCGGCATTTAAAGATTTCGATATCCAGATAAATTCCTCGAATTTAATTAATAAAGGGTATATTTTGATATATGGATGTCTTTTAGCGAAGAAGAACTAGATATATATACTTAATAATATTGTACAAATTTGCACTGGGTGCCTTTTCCACAGGCCGCGTTCATTTGGCTGAAAAATGTAGGTTTTCACCATCAAAGAGTTATGATAGTAATATTCCATGAAATGCTACATTAAATCATGTAATATTATTTAAATGTCATCATGAGTAAATAAAAAAGAAGGGATGAACACCTACATCTCCTCCAAGGAATCTTTTGATGGCTACATTAAAACAAGGTATGCCTCAACTCAAAGAAATGAGTTTTTGGGGTCACATTAGGTAATATATCAGGCTTCATTGTCTCTAGGCATAACATAGAGATGGATCCCACTAAATTTGTAATGATTAATGAAATCTCTCAATTGAGAAATATTAAGTATTCTATAGCCTCCAAGGAAATATTTAGGCTATCCATATGTTCATTGCAATCAGCCAATAACATCTATTGCCCATCCCCTGTGGTATTTAGATTTACTAGATTTAGTCTTTGTTAGAATTCTTGGCATCAATTACATAAAGACATTTCATACTGACAACAAGTATACGCAATCAAGAGAAAACAAAATTAGAATAAATAATAATACAACCAAGGATCAGTTCAATATCCCAATACAAATGAAAGAAAATTCCTAATAATAGCACTACACAAAACAATAGTTGTAACTATGAATCAAAATCTAATTACAATAAGAAATCTTTCTTGATTATGTTGTGGCTGTTTTATATAAATTCACATTAGTTTTTCACTTTCCATCTCCTTTTTCTCCACAAAAACTCTTTTTTCATTTTAAAGAGTAAGGAACAGTAATGCTGTGCCTCCTTCCGCGACATGATATTTTGCTTTAGGATCAATACCCATCCATGATGGTCAATTACAAAGGAATTCAAATAACATCACATTTTGATCTTTATTCAAGACAGATTTATATTATGTATATTTATGTTTATATGTATTGTTGATTATATCCATGGGGTCATTACATTCCATATGACAACACAATCATCGTGTTATATATTCTAATTAACTCATTATTATTTTTTGTTGACTTAGGGGTATGCCCATGACCCAACCCAACACCCAACCTACCTTACCTTGGTCTTACTAACTCATTATTAAATACAAGATTATGATAAATAAAAAATAAAAATATATTAATAACGTCCAATAAAGAAACAAAAAAGAATAAATTAATCACAAGACCCCAAGAAAATAAAATATAACTCAAGACGAAATATTATAATCTCTAAAATACCCTGAGTAATTATAAGGATAAATTCCCACTTAAGTGGTATATCAACTATATTTAATATGAATGACAAAAAACTATATTTTTCAAGATATGCTACCACTTTCTCATAATTAGATGTAGTTGCAGTATAAAATTTGAGTTCCTAACTAGGCCTACATGTACAAAAATCTAGCATTTTAACTATAGCCTTATAGTTGACTAAATATAAATTGTTGAAATAAACATAAATTTATATCATATACTTAAGTGATTAGATTCAAACCATGGGTGTTTAAATTCTTATATAATCTGACCAAAAATTACGATGCCATAATGATTCAATTTGGAAACAACGTTCTCTTCAAAGATAGCACACACATATATGACTAACCATAACAAATAAGTCACAAGGTTCAATCAATCCTCGAATATGTAGTGATAATAAAGGAATTGAACTTGAACCCAATTTAAACTTATATTACTCCCAAGTACATATTTGTATTCATCCTAAAGATAGATTAGGGATTGTTACACCCTACCTTGTAGTTTCAAATCACAAACTTAACACACATATCCTAATTAAAGAAGTTTAATTTAGGAGATGTGTTAAACACACAACCACAAGAGGGTATTTATTAAAAATAAGTAAAAATAGGAGATAGTGTAGGGGATGTTTTGAATACTCTAAATAAACATCACCACAAATTATTATGGATCCTCTAACTCCATTAGGACAATGGATAAAATAATTTATTGATGATAAACTATAGCAAATATAGAATGAAGAGGAAGAAATAAATTAAAAAATACTAACAAAAAATTAAAAGAAATATGGGGATGAGATAAAAAAATGTGTGCCACCCACACACTAGTTTGGACATAGAAAACAAGATGTAATCATCATAACTAGTAGATGAATATATTAATTAGTTTTTCCTCTATTGGACAACAATTACATATAACTCGAGGATACAAATGGGTAACATTGAAAGCCAAATACTATAACCTTCATCTACATATGATCCGATGAAGCACCTAGAGGGAAACATGAGGTAAATTTGAAGCATTACATAACTCATACCAAAAAATTCAAGAGCAATGAGGACTTGGATTGAAAATCAAGCAATTGTGTGAAGTGTTAAGCCTCAAATTAGCATGAACTATTGATTGAAGCCTCAAAAGTGGTCAAATACATTCAAATTTTATCCACAAATGTTTAAGGGAAAAACATTCTCATAAAATTTAAGGGTCAAATGTAACTACTTTAGTATTAATGGTAAGCTACCTTCACTCAATTCAAGGGTATTTACATATAAAAATAGCCATAACAAGTAAACATTTCTTTCGTAAAGTATTAAAAATAGGGGAACCATAATTTTGTCAAGTTTTAGCAAGCTAGACCCATGATGTTTCGAGGATAAGATATTATTTTGAAGGAGGAGGATGTTAGAAAGATAGAGATAATGTTACCACAATATTTTTCTACAACAAAGGAGATGAAACCTCTCTAGTTAACCACTAACACATCAAAAGGTACAATAAATATAAAAAATATACTCCCTCAGATGCTTATACTTAGGTATCAGTATAGGCTCAAAAGATTTAAATATGTAGTGGAATATGTGATATGACATAAATAGAACGTAATAGAATAGAATGAAGAAGAATATAATAGAATTTGAATGCAATAGGACTAAAATATAAGTAAATATTACATCCTATATGTATATATCATGATATATGAGAAATATAATTTATATTGCAAGTTTCTCTAATTCATGTATAATGTGTTATGCAATGTAATCTACATGTAAATAGTGGTATTACTTTTAAGTTTATCTTTTCTTGTCATAGTATTATGTAACTTACTACATAATTTCTTAATTTCCTTTTATCATTGATTTAAGGTTATATAAACATCTTTTCAAGATAATTTCCTAGATCCTAGATCTATACTCATTCTTACCGACCCATATTTTGTGACCATGAAGTGAATATTAAAGAAGAAGATTCTAATGTCATACTATAGTTTCCTCAAGAAATGGGGTATCTTTTATAATAAAATGCTTTAGAATATATATAATATATAAGTTGTATTAGAGTACAAGTTTGTAAGTTAGGGATAAGTTCATAATAGGAAAATAGGCTTGTAATTCTAGATTTATCTTATATATTATGAGATTATATTCTTCTAGTCACTTGATAGTTCATTGCCTATTCTACTAATTGTGTTGATATGAGGACTTATGGTATTTAAAAATACCCTAGAAAGGTTGTTTCATCTTGAGATAAGTTTGCTAGGCCAATGCCTAAAATTGTGTAGAAAGGTTTGTAGAAAAGAAGCAAAGGCCCTAGTATGCATATTTGTTACTCCTTTTAGTGCACCAAATTGAAATATGTCACTATTAATTGTTTTAGTGCTTTAGGGTGGGAGAGAACATGCACATTTTGAATGTCTCTAAATATTGGCAAATAGAATCAAATTGTGATGAATGTGCATTTGATAAGATTAAGGTGGGAAGATGAAAGGGTTCAGTCAACCAAAACTTGAATTTTAATTTTATAGAGGGGGACAAGTCTATGATCAAAGGGTCACCCATGCAGTTGCAAAAGTGTTGCACTTTTGGAAAATGTATAGATCTAGGTGGGTAACAACTATATAGAGGTAGGTGTAAAGATACATGTGATAAATTAGTGCTAAGGTGAATGTATAGAACTATGAGAATACAAGAATAGAGTAGAGGTTAAATGCATAGGAATATGTGTGTATATAAATAGATTAAGTCTATAAAATGAGCAAGACTTAGTAAAATATCATTTGTCACTATGTACAATGTATCAAAACATCTATTTAAATTAAATACAAAACTAAATAAAAAATATTGCAATATGTAAATAATAACATTGGGAGTTTATGTCATATGTGTTGTTCATACTAGTTAGTGGCGATTTTAGTGGCAAACTGTATTTGTTCTGGTGGTGGCGCTCATGGCGAAGCGCTCTCGCTTTGTCATCGAGGTCTCTATGGATGGCATGGTGAAGTTTGGGGCGGACACGCCAATCTCTCTGAAATCTTCGGCTAGACAAGCCTCCTTCAGAGAAATCAAAGATCAACGGCTGAATCGGATTCTCACAAACAAGGATCTACTAGTTTTGGTGGCGACAAAAATGATCCTGGGAGCTGGTCATTTGGCCAACAAGGAGTTCAGAAGGGACAACCTTCACATCTCTTCTCAGTTTTTGGCCTCTCTTCTGGACAACGGTGAGTCTAAGGCCGAGGCCAAATTGTTGTTGGTTAAGATGTTTCGAAAGAATCTGGTGGGTGGTGTAGATGAGGTGTTGAGCTTTGTTGTGGAGGGCAGAGGTGTTCCAAGGCTGAGTGACTTCGCAATTGTTCAAGGCTCGGATGAGGCCGTGAAGCTATTTTCGTTCCTTCTTGACTTGAGCGGTCCGGCGTTGAGCAAACATAGGATGGTAAGGCATGGCATATCGAATTCCAAAGAAATTCTTCACTGCATGTGGTAATGAGTGGGTAAAGTTCAAGAATTTGGTTTTCTAAATAACTTTCTATGAATTTCTTTTTATGTATGTTGGTCTGCAATTTTAGAGTTTCTTTCCTGTCCAATGGCATTCCTATTCCTGGGTCAGGACTCTGGTCCTTAATGGCCACATTTCGTAACTTTTGGGCAGCCAGATCGTCCGTCATACAAAATTTAAACCTTTCTTCTAGCCTTTTAGGTTGGGTTGGATTGCCTCGTGGTCGGGTGGTGGATTCTGAAGGCTAGGGCTTTTGCTCTCGTTAGCTAGGTTTCGCTTGGTTTGTCTTCGGGTGTGGTTTTCCGTATAGGTGGTTAGCCAGTTTTTGCTGGTACTGATGGCGTGGTTACTCGCCGCCTGCGCATAAATTGTGTACTCTTTATCTAATATATAAATCAAACTTGCGTATCAAAAAAAAACATTAGGAGTTTATGATTTAAAATATTATTAAAATTTTATCATATATAACTTTAAATAATTTATTAAAAATAACTAAAATTAAATAATAATGTAAATAATCATAATGAATGATTTAATAATAATAATAATAATAATGCAATACCATATATCATAATATTTTTATTTAAAAATATTTTATGTTTAAAATTTTCCACGTTTATATTCACTGCACAGGCTGTGAATACGCTGGCAAATGTATAATAATTGGGTTGGAGACCTGTTTGTTGAATACGCTAAAACAGTGCAACTCCCACTGAACTTCCGCAGCTGCGCGGGAACTGTTTGAGATTTGAGTTTGAATTTCTTTACGCGCGGGAACAGTGTTCGAGATTTTAGTTTGGTGCAGGAGAACTGCTGACCGCTAGCTGTAACAGAGAGTGTCTACACCGTAAGGGCTAGCTGTAACATATTTGCACAGGTTGATAACGAATTCACTTGGTGAGTGTTGCAGTTCATCCCCCCTTCCCTTTCTCCTTGATTCCGCCATTGATGTCTGGATTGCTTCGTGCAGATCCTAAAATGTTTGGCCCTCGAGATTGGCGTTCCTCCTGCCATTCCCTCCAAAAGGTGACTGCCATGCATTCCTTTCCTTTATTTATAATCTTCCAAGTTATGCCTTTTCGTTTCCTCTCTTTGTCAGTTACGAGGCATTCATTACTTGCCTATGAGCGACATCTTTATTTTCCCTCAGAGTATTTTCTCTCACATTAGTAATTTTAGCTATAACTGACCCTGGTTCTAATTAATCCTTCATCGTTTATTAATTAATAATGAATAATGCCCTTAAGAAATTAGTACATGAATTATCGGTCATTACTTTATCTATTATATATTGAATGTAATCAAATCTCAAATCTTGATAATGGTGGTAATTAAATGCATACTCCCTTGTTCTTTTGATCTTCCTTTTGGAAGGGTCGTTCAATTCAAATAAAGGAAAGTAAATAATATTTATTTATTTTCTTTACAATTTCTTCATTTGTATTTAATTATATTTGCTAAGATAATTGGATAATTATTTATTACCGACAAATTACCCAAAATGACTATTAATAAGCCATAATTAATTAGGTATAAATGGGAGGGTTGTGACATCCATGATTAATAGAACTAAAATTACATAACATGGGAGCACTAGATACTATTATTACTTGTATGAAGAAAAGATGCTTGACTTAATTGTCATACCATAACATGAGGCATCGATATAATAGTGCATCAATTAAGTAATGGAAATAGAACACAATATCTTTTGAATAGCTATATATTGTAGTTGAGAATTAACTATCAAATTCACCAAATAAAAGATGGCTAAATTTGTGTAATCAATAGATGAAAAGATATTTAATATTATTTCTCTCCTCTCATTAGTTTTATGCAAATATTATTTTTGAATGTTGTTAAGACATTTGATAAATAAGTTGTTCAATATGATTATATGTTCAAAAGAAATTAAATGGCTATATACTTTATATTGTTAAAATGAGGACTTATGGATTTGTCTTTTAAACTTAATTTTGATGTTGGAGTTGAAAGTAGATTTTATGCTTATTTTGATTTATAGTAAATTCTTGTAACCAAACAATAATGGTTAATTAGTTGACACTGTCTCAAGTTTTAATTGGAAGAACATTTATTTGTGCATTATAAATAATGGAGAAAATGGGTTTTCTTCTATTTCTAAATAATTAAGGCTCAATTAAATACTTGCATACAAGTTAATGAATTAGGTATAGTTATTTAAAGGATGGACTATAAATTCATTGCTAATGAGCCATCATTTCATTGTAAATACAAAATAAGTTATAGAAGTTATTAATTCATGTCTAAAGGGTGTAGAAGGCTTGATTGAAAGAAAATAATTATTATATTTAGTTCATTAAATTTAAGTGCACATGTTGCCTTTAAGTTAAAAGATCTTATGGGCTTTATATTTGATGATTGTAGCCTTTGTGGTGATATTTCCAATTCTCATTGATATCATCTCAAGGTAAGTTCTTTTCTGGAATGTATTACTAACGCTTTGCAAGTAAAAGGATTGATCTCAAGATAGGGAATCCAAGGAACCAAAAACACCAAAATTGAACAAATCAAGGACCATGAGTGAAGTGTATTCATAATTATTACGTAAGTTGAATCGTCATCTAGTAATGTGCTCCTTAATCCACTAACTTCTCATTTTATCATCGAGGTATGGTAGTATGTCATATTTTACCTACCTACACTTGAATACCAAATTTGAGCCTTTCTCATTTTGTTATAAACATTGGAGTAAGGTGTAGAAAATAAAAGGTTTAGGTAATCATGAACGCTTTTTCCATCAAGTCCTTCTTGGAGTGTGTGTCCGCTTAATATTCCTTTAGATTTTGGTTTTTGTCTCTGCTCACCTAAGTGGGTGGCATCCGACGTGGAACTGTCTAGGTAGTGAGATCCTAGAAAGGTTTGCGTACCCACTATTTAGAGAACTTAGCTATCGACTATCGATAATATACTGAGTTTAATCATAAGCTCTTTACTTGCTCGGGGGTTTGGCTAGAGTCCACACGACTTCATGATGCCAATACGGTTGGGTGGTGAGCAAGCCTTTCCCATATTCTTCTTCTCAATTGGTTGAACCAAGTTATCTAAATTCAATTTTATCGAAGTTACATTGTATAATTTTATTTATTACTAATTGTGAAATGGTTCTTAAATTGTTAATTCTATAAATTTTGGATCTATCCAACCAGGTTGTTACATCAAAGAATTCTAGGTGTTGATTCTAGAGGAATGAGGGATGTTTTATAGATTTTCAAGATTATGATCAACTATTGAGATTAGATCTTGAGATCAAGGAGAATCAAGGATCAAGATTGATTTGAACTCAAAATATCTCTACAATTTAAGGAAATTGGTTTAAGATATTTTAAAATAAAGGGTAAAGATTAGATCAAGAAAATGAATGATTAAGGATGAATGAGGAAGTTAAGATATTTCGAGATATTTTGAAAAAGAATATTCCATGGGAATATGCCTTTGAGGGGGGAATTAGAACAATTAAATAATTCAAGATTATTTAATTATGGATGATTAGGATATTCCTTTTAAAAAACAATATTCCTTACAAGTGGGAGGGGAATTAGATAATTAAATAATTAAAATTATTTAATCATGAGGTATTAGAGGAAAATTAGATTAGGCCAATTAAATAATTAAAAATTACTCAATTAGGGAAGATAAGAGGAAAATTAGTAAAATATGATGAATTAATTAAATAATTCAAAATTACTTAATTAATAGAGGAAATTAGGATAATTAATGAGAAATGATGTTAAAAGGTAAATTAGTGATGCAAGTGATGAAAATGCAATGTCATGATAGAAAATGATAAAAAAATGCAAGATCAAGGATGTGTGATATGAGTTAGGCATTTTTGCATGTCTACATTTTGCCCCTCTTTGACACAATGTACTTTCCACGTTGTTTCAAAGATAATTTCTACTCAAATAAAAATTTAATTTTTTTTGTGGTGCTCAATTGTGCCCCAGCAAATGACAAAAGGATGATAGGATGTTAGGCTATCCCCTTGGGAGGTTGGCCAAAAAATATTAATTTTTAGGTTAGGCTCACGACAAGAGTTCAAGACAGGTCTAGATGAAAAAAGGATGAAAAACAAGGCCTTAGAGGTCCCATAAAATATTCAAGATCGGCAGTGAAGCTCGAAAAATGATCTAGAAAGGCGGTTACGAGTGAAACCCTAGGCTTTGGGGTCTATATATAGGAAATTAGGCTCAAAACATCCTCATTTGCACACTCAACTTTAGAAAGTTTCTTCTCTCTTTGAGCTCCGAGCATTCAGACCACTCGGACCTCCCTTCATGATGGCTCATGTACCTCATGCCCCACACCACATAGATAGATTTTTTCAGTTCCAGAGGCCAACAAGAGTAGGCCCGACGATACGTATAACTTTAATTTTAAATTTGATTTAACTTTTAGAGCATTCATTACTATCGTAAGGTAGGAAAACAAACATGGAAATCTACAAATCAACACATTGGAAACTTGATATGGCTTGTTTGCAATCATGGATTTGTTGCCTTTTTAATGAAGTGACACCTTTGCTAAGGGTTGACGTGTTTGCACTGAAGTGGAACATGGATAGTGATGCATTTGAGGACAGGTTTGAATCTAAAAAAGGGGGATCAACTGATTTTTGGCAGTACTTTTCCCTATTTACTCTAGAAAATAGAGACCTCAGATTATGGACCGGTTCACTCG
>VDFB02087983.1:0-13076 GCA_007258455.2 Sequoia sempervirens | reverse complement strand
AAAGATAAATTTGATATTTGTATGTAATCTCTATTACTGTAATACAAAGTGATTTCTCTTGGTGTGGTGGGTTTTTCTCCCGTAAGGGTTTTCCCATGTATATCTGGTGTTCATATGTGTGTGTCAAATACTATGTTTTAGTAATCTCTTTCATGTGCATCTTAATTGGATTATAGTTGAAATAATTAAAAGTATATCTCAAGATTCTTCCCTCGAAGTCTTGACGTTAGAGAATTGTTTCCTCAGATCTAATTTCCTTACAATGACTATCTAAAAGGATTAATGGATATATACAAAGGAGATGTCAATGATTTTATGGATCTTGTCACACAAATTGTTACATTTCATGTCAAACACAATGTCAAACTTAAAGGCGGTAGGTATTTTGATGTAGGTGAAATATGGATGGGAAAATGAAAACTTGTGGATATGAGGAAGAATTTTTTTAGCTCTAACACAAGCAAACACACTTTGTAACAACTTTGAAAGTTTTTTACAAAGCTTGTTTGAAAGAAATCATTCCCTTTTTTGGATCCAAATAGGAGAATATTCCTTTGGAATGTTCCCTATGCAAGTGGATGGGAGGGGAAATTAGAAATTTAGTAATTAAAACTAAATTTTAGTGTGCAAGATGAGGCAATAATAGGATATCCATTAAATAATTGACTTATTTAATGAAAAGGGATGAGTGACATTTAATTAAATAATTTAGATTAATTAATTAAATGAGAGGAGATAAAGGAGGGGGTTTAAATTAAATAATTTTCATTATTTAATTAAACTAGATGAAATGTTAGTGTGAGAGGGTAGGAATTAACATAATTAGATTAATTAGATTAATAGACAAAAATGAAGAATTTAATTAAATAACTAGGTTAATTTAATCATATAGGCGAAAAGAGGATGAAATTCAAGACAAAATGATGTTAGTGATCAAATTCAAGTGTGTAATACCATTCAAGACAATTTTAAATGTCTACAATATCTTTTTGTTGTCTGAATTTTTATTTTGAGTGTTGTGTTATCTTTGTTTGAAAATCCAGTGTTCATCTTAGGTAGACTTAGTGTTTTGAAACTTGAATGAGTTTCATGACTTGGTGTCCTATTGTCAATAATTTAGTGAGACATAGTTCTAGACTTATGGCATCCCACATTGGTTTTACATTCATTTTGGATCATGAGTCTTCTAACTCTTTCATGACAAGTTTTGTCAATAATCAACCCATTTTTTACTCTATCCTTGAAACTACCATACCAATTATAACATTGCAAAGACCTAACTTTACAAATGTTGAGACTATGTTTTCCCATGTTCTTGTAGATAAACTAAAACAATTAGACAAAGACTTAGAAGCACTCCAAGACTATGTGAGTACTAAATCTCTAGTTGGTCTTCTAGTCCCTAAGTTAGAAAACATGAGGAAATTGATTAGTGATGCCCATGGATTAGAAGTTTTGTGTGGCCTAGCTCATATAGTTTATGCCAACGTCCCTACTGTCGCTAGTTTTGCTCAAGCTTTGGGCTATACTCAAATTCAAGGAGGAATTCAAGTCTCCCTCCCCATAACTATAGCCTCTATTCCTACATACAAAAATACAAATTTTAATTCAACAACACAAAAAATTATAGGCATAGCTCCAACAATATGTCTTTCCACTAGAAATCCTTATGTGGTTTTGGATCTTCACATGTCACACCTCAAATTTCATCCCCTCTAATAAATTTGCAATATAGTATCCCACCAAGCACATACACACTTCCACTATACTCACCACATTCCCCAAACATGTCCACTAATGGTTCCATCATCAACCAAATTTTGAAAATGTAACCTCACTTCAACAACAAATATCAAATTTGAACCAAAACCAAAATGGACAACCATCACAATATGTCAAAAAGAGCCCATTATCCCTTGAAATATTGAAAGCACAAATGCCACAAAACATAGAGGTACCTCGGTTTGACAAGTATAATGGTAAAGGGGATCCTAGCAAGCATATATTGTAATATACAATCTTATGTAGTGATTTCATCTTTAAGGATAAGCTAGATTGGCTAAACTCTTTCCTAGGTCATTGAAAGACATAGATTTTGAATGGTTTTGTTCATTACTAAATAATTCAATTCATTCATTTAATGAGCTTGTTGATGCATTTATCAATCATTTCCAAGTAAATATTGATCCTAATATTAATATAACTTGTTTAATGTGATGCAAATAAAGGGTGATCCCACAATAGTGGTTTACACTTTCTCGAAGATCCTATTTTTTGCTGAAATCACACACTTTTAGAAAATATAATGATTTAAGCCTTGAAAATTTCTATTTGAAGGATTCCAATTGAAGAGGTTTGATCAAACCACCTTAGATCAAGCCCCCTTGGATAAGAACCTCACTAGTTTTAAACCATACCTATAATGGAGTCTCCTTTACACCTATCAAAATGTTGATAAAAAACCACTTTTGATTTACCTTTTGGGGGATCAAATGAATTCATCTAAAATTTATTTTTTGTAAGTATGTAGTTCTTATTATAAGCTTCCAAAAAAGTATAATTTTAATTAAATTTAAGTTGATTATTATATTTACTTTTATTTCTTGTGAATGTAGGTTTTTCCCCAAAAATCAAGCTCTATGTTCTACACGTGGAAAAATAGTAGATTATCAAAAAAAAATTGAAAAATATTAGTGCACTAGATATTGATGTCCTTGATCCAGCAAAAAAAAAATTGAATTTTGATAAATATACAAAAAATATGTTTTAGCCAATAAATCATGTCTAAATTATAACCAGTTTGACTTTGAAACTTAATTAAGAAAAAAATGTTCAATGAAATGCTATGAAACCAATTCCATGCACTAGATATATTAGTTACAAATCTAAATTTGAAAAAAATAGAATTTTATTCTTTATAGAAAAAAATTTATGTGTTAGCTAGTAACACCACTCTTTAAAATGGTGTTTACTATTAAAAACTAGTTTTTGAAGGAGATGGAAAAAGAAGTACAATCTAATTCCAAATTTTAAAAAAATAAAAATAATATATATATATATAGAATCTATAAACAAAATGTCACAAATCACTAGTTTGCATCATCTTCAAATTCATCATGGTTTAGCCACTATAGGTCCCGAGAGTGAAGATTTAGTTAAAAAGATTCATTTCAATGTCCAGTTTGGCCAAAAATTGTAAACCAGTATTGTGGGATCACCCTAAAAGAGAGGTGAAAAGGTCACATATTTCATAAGCCACTTTTAGTTGCTTTTATCACAGATCAATCTTACTCTTCTTGATGCAAATATCCAAAGATTGTTCATTTACAACTTGCAAACTAAAATAAGGGACAAAATATTATTGATGAGATTTCCATCTTTCATACATTTGTGTGCGACCCTTCGTGATTAATAAAATTTGATTAGTTAGTATGAAGAGGAATCTTCATTGGCTCATACTGAGAAATCTAAATCCGTACATCAAAACAACTGAAACAAAGAAAAATAGGTTTTTTTTTAGCAAAATGGATTGATGAATAACCCTATTTTCCACTATTTCACTCAAGAAATGAGATCCAAACAATGAAGTGACTTTCAACCAAAAGGTGAGTCAATTCAAGGTATGAATCTGCAAATTTCTCCTTGTATGCAAGGATGGGGGTATGAGTCAAATAGCACATTGGGGAGAAAGATTTAAACCATCAAAAAAACTCCCAAATTCAAGCTATAAAATGAAAATAGAATATTGTACTCAAAACTGATGGAAACAACAATCAAAAGGCAGATCTGGAAAAGGGAGAATGATGTGTACCATTCACCAAAATTCACTTTTTTAAGCTCACTGAGGACTCATTCACCCTATGGTGAATGGGTCCAGGCTAGGGCCCTGCAAAAATCCTTTCTAGGTTCTCTTCCGCTATGTCTACACTCCCAAATTCTTGATTTCCATTATCTGACATCCGGAAATAAATCCTATAGAGGAGTTTCCATGAAATGAAAAATTTTCTTGCAACTTTGACAACTTTACAACTTCAATTTTTATTTTCAAAGGATCTTCCACCTAAAACTTACAAAACAAACACAAGAGGAGAAAAATGTTATTTTTGGTGGAGGGTTTACCTTGGTCAAACCTTGTTTGAGTATTTAACTTTGAAATGAAATCAAATATCATGAAGGAATGATGAATGAACAAGCAATGTCACCACTCACCAAACCTTTGTTTGAACCTTGGATTGTAAATCTACAACTAGCATGAAGTGGCCCCAATGGATGTGAATCTTGATCATGAAACTTGATTTGAAACAATGCCTTTGAATACTTGAATAGATCTTGAACTCTATATCACCATATTAGCTCAAACAACATGCATGATGCAAGAAATCTTTGGCATGGAAATAGAATCTTGATTGATGCAATAATCTTCAATAAATCTACTCCTGAATGCCTTGAAAATTCTCTTGAAATGATCTTATATTGCTCTTGTGAAAGTACTCTTAGCTTGCTTAAAATCTTCTAGGTGAAACGTAGTGAAATGACCTTTTATTTATACATATCTTAAGATTAATTCCTGAAATTCAAATATCAAAAGCCCACATCTGAATATACTTTTGAAATCATTAAAATATCGCCAAAAATATAGTTTGAATTTAGGTCCTAGGCCTAAGTGAGGACCCATTTTCCCTATGGCGAATGGGTCCTAGGTCACTTACCTAGGACACACATTGCTCAATGTTAAACATTATGCTATGGAATTTATGAATTTCAGGTTTTATCCCTTGGAAAATGCAATTAATTAGGCTTGGGTTTGAATTAAAGGGGCCAACTGAAGAAAATTAACCTCAAATAATTAGTAAATCCCTAGATTAGTGTGAAAGTGTAAAGGTACACCTTACAACACCAAAAATAAGGCACAATTAAGTCTATTTTAATTAAAAGACCCTAAACTTAATGTGAATATGTAAAACATACTACAACACTAAATTAAGGCATTATTTAGCTCATTTTATTTAATATTTATTCCCAAATTAAGTGTGAAAAAGGGATACTTTTTCCTAAACTACATTTAGCCCCCACTTTAGTGAGAGTATGACCCCATGTCAAACTCACACTAAAGTAGACATTCAAGACACTTATGTATGCAATAATGACAAAGATACATAATCATACAACATCAAAGACCAGGAAGATTACACCTAGATTGTTCGATCAGTGTGGAACACATCTAAGCTTTTGTTTTGTGCTCACTTAGAGGTAGTAAAACTTTAGGCTGTCCACTAGGCAAGTCTCCCAAAGGGGTGGAAAATGAGAGAATCATATTAGGCTCCCATACCATATCAAAGCTATCCTCCTAACAACTTCAATGAGGTTCCACAAGGCAAGGCTCCACAACCAAGCAAGGTGTTTTATACTAGGTAGCCTTGAATTTAGGGTTTCAAACTCCATAGGGATTAACAATCTACGTTATGCTAAGCACCTATGAATAAGGAGAGGATCCATATTCAAGCAAGGTGTGTCATGCTAGGTGGCTTTGAATAGGGTTTGAGCTTCATAAGGTTAGCAAGTTGTATTATGTTAAACACTTATGAATAATAATGCTAGTAAATTTTTTGTTCAAAGAGATTTTGCTTAGTTTTTGTAAGGTCTTCTTCTTAGGGAACATCGTGCCTAATGTCTCCAAGAGAGGACAAGTCAAGAGTAATAGATTCATAACTTGGGGAATGCAGTGTGTTGCATCACCACTAAGAGGAAATTCGTACATTAAGAAATATCACACTCTGGGAGGACATCACTAAGAAAAGGATGCATTACAAGAATAAATAAAATCGCACCATGAAACATGAGAAAATTTGAAAGATATTATCAATGTATTCCCACACTTTACAGTGGTTGCTAACACCATTATTGTGAGAAATTGCTTTAAAGTAGTCAATGTTCAATCCTAAGACATGAGATCTTACATGGAAATCCCTATGCCAAGTCATATGTTTTTGAAATGAAGCTACATCATGAAAAAGGAAGGAGGGGTTGCCCCCAATAATATCTATGGATTCAGGGTTAGTATATCTTTGCTACAATATTGTTATAGAGCTCAGGAATGTCATCATTCCTTAAATACTCATAGAACTAGAAGAATGACACATAGAGTTTGAAAACAAAGGAAAATCCTTTAAGTCAACATGTAAGAGACCTAAATGTCTCGACTCCTTACGTCATCCCCAAAAGGAAAACACAAGACAAATGAAAACGTAAATGTTTATGACATATAGAAGAATGTAGATACAAATAAATAAATGCACAAAAAGAGAGAGATATTGTTACAAGTATGAATGGGTATGGTGGTGTTGTCATTAATATTGTCATTGATGTCAGCACAGTATAGGTTGTTGCAGGGAAAGGAAATAAGTGATTGAAAGTGGTGCATGTATAGTTGAGATACTGTTGAGATGTGAGTACATGGAGCTATCTTTATGGTGTTGCAAGTGTGCTAATATGATGAGTTACCAAGTACTTTTGAGAAAATTAATAAATAATGAATACAAAATTGTGTGTGTGTTCAAAATGTGCTCTAGTATGTGTTCTACATTTATTCTTTGTTGATCCTATGCTTGTGCAAATATGAAGTGTTGTTTATGGGAATATTTAGGTGATATATCCTAGATTATAGCTTCTAGTTTTATGAAGAGTGAAAGTTGAGTTCACTGGTTTGTGAACTAGTCTGGTAGAGTTTTTTGTGGATTGGGAGAAATTTATTTTCTCTACAGTCCTCCACTAGTTTGTTTCTGGTCTTGCGGATCTGGAAGAAGACTTGTAATGATGTTATCTATGTTTTTCAAAGGTGTTTGTGGTTTGGTGCTCCGGAAGACTAGTTTCATAGTTTTTGTGTGTGTCTGTACAGTCTAGATGGACTGATGGAAAGTGTTTTGTGTATGAAGGTTGTTGCAGTAGCTGTGGATGAATTTGAAGGCATCTAAGATGTATTCCAGTGTATGTTGAAGCATTTTTGTGGTCCACTTGTTATTTTCTTATTGTAGAAGTGTGTACTTCAAAGTTCATTGGTGTTTTCATTAGGTTTGGAGGTGTGGCTGACCTGGTGTTTACACATCATGTGAAGGATAAGTATCAATTAAGAAAGTGTGTGATTGATCCAAGATGTTTTTTTGGGTCCTAGTTAAGTGTTTATTTGGTCCGCTCTCATTCTCATCCACTATGGGAATGTTGAGTTGTTTCCCTAATTTGAATTTGTAAAATGAAGCGTTTGTAGCCAACCTTGGAGAAATTTTCTAAGGTTGAAGATGGTATAAATACAAGGAAAAATTTTAAGGATAAAATGCCACAAGTGTGAGAAGAAAGATAGATGTGAGAGACTATGTGAAAGTGAATTGAGGTAGCAAGAACTTTAATATGTTAGACTCCTAAAATTAGTGAGCTGATGGTGTCTACAATTCTCTAATCAAGGCTGTGGATGTGTGCAAGTTGTTCTAGTAGATCTTTTGTTGCAATGAGATAGTTTTCTCTATGTAACATTCTTCTTTATATCTTTCTATATCAGTAGGCAGTGAGCCTCCCATTTAGACAATGAGTCCTATCTAGATAGTGAGTCCTATCTTGGGAAGTGAGCCCTTTGGTAGTGAGCCTCTTTGTAAATGATTTTGCAATTACTCTTATATTGTGAGTTAATCCTCACCGTGGTTTTTTCCTTATTGGTTTTTTCACATAAATCTGGTGTTTCTTGTGTTGATATTGCTTTCTGTTATTTGCACTTCATGCTCATACTTAATAAAAAATTAAAGTGGATGTGGAGTTAATAATTGTTTGAGATTTATGAATGTGATTGTTGACAACTGATTCACCCCCCCTCTCAATTGTCTTGTTCATTTCAACAATTGGTATCAGAACTTTGGTTCCTCGAAGAAGAGCTTAACCACTTGAGGTAGATCCGATGGCACACAAATTGACAATCCTTGTGTTTGATGGATCTGACTATAGTTTCTGGAAAGTGCAGATGAGAGGTTACCTAATATCTCTTGGTTACAAGACTTGGAAAGTTGTTGAGACAAAATATGTTAAGCCAACAAGTGGTCCTTCTTCTGCAAATGAGATTTTTTCCTATGAAGAAAATGAAAAATCAAGGTATGCAATATATAGTGCTTTATCTAAGACTGAGCTCACAAAAGTTATTTCATTAGGAACTGCTTATGAAGTTTGGGAAAAGTTGAAAGATATCTATGAAGGAAATGATAGAGTTAAATTATCAAGGAAGTTAATAGCTAAGTGCAGATATGAGAACTTGAAAATGGAAGAAGGTGAAGACATTGCAAGAAGACATTGCAAGTTACTTTCAGAGGGTTGACATTGCAGTAAATGAAGTCAAAAATCAAGGTGGTACTTTGATAGATGAAAATGTAATGGAGAAGATTCTGATGACCCTACCAAAGAGTTATAGTGACAAGGTCTCAGCCATTGAGGAAGTTTATGATCCAAAGAAATTCACTAAAGAGAAGCTATTTGGCACCTTGACCGCATTTAAAATGAGGAAATTTTGAAAATAAAAGGAGAAAACATAAACAACCTTCAAAGCTACAAAGACAAAAGATGATTCAGATGGTGATAGTTCAGAGGAGTTGGAAGAAAATCTTACAAGGAAGTTGAAGAAAGGTACTGGCAAGTACAAATGTATTTTAGATTTTAAATGTTTCAGTTGTGGAAATATTGGTCACTATGCTTCAAGATGTCCTAATAGAGCCATACACAAGAAGAGCAAAGACAATAAAGAAAGAAAGGAGAAAAATTTCATGAAATTGTATTATGTTAGAGAAGATGTTGGCATTTATAATGATGAATCTGATTTTTAGGGTGATAATGATGAATGCTTGTTTCTAGCCTTAGAGAATAAATCAGTGTCTACTAACCATGGAAGATGTGGAAAGGAATGTGGTTCATAAAACAAGAAGGAAGAGATGGAAGGTACTCTAGTTACTACCTTTCATGCTAGACAAGACAAATATTATTGGGTAATTGGCAGTGGCTGCTCAAATCATATGATTGGAGACAAAAGTAAGTTTACTAAACTTGAAAAGTATGATGGAGGATTAGTCATGTTTGGAGATGATTTTGGTGCAAATATTGTTGGAAAAGGAACAATTAGTTTTGATGGAAAACACAATACTGATTATGTCTATTATGTTAAGGGCTTAAGGCATAATCTCTTGAGTGTTGGAAAAATGTGTAGGAAAGGATTTAAGCTTGTGTTTTAGGATAATACTTGTGAGATTAGAAAAGGGTCTAGAACCATGGTAGCTATAGGTAGAAGAACATATGGAAACATTTATCAGCTTAAGGGTGTTGATGGTCAGTGTTTTGTGTCTCAAGTTAATGAAAGTTCACTATGGCACCGAAGGATGAGACATGTAAACTTTGACAACCTAATTAGGATTAGTTTAAGAGAAGTTGTCAGGGATTTTCCTAGAATCACAAAGCATACCAATACTATTTGTAGAAGTTGTCAATTGGGAAAACAAAAAAGATGTAACTTTAAAGGAAAAGAACAATCAAATAATGGAATGCTAGAATTGATTCATACAGACCTTTGTAGTTCCACAAGAACATGAAGTCTTAATGGTGATAGGTACTTTATGCTTTTAATTGATGATTATTCTAGAATGACATGGATTACTTTTCTTAGGGAGAAAGATCAAGCTCTAGATAGATTCAAAGTGTTCAAGACTATGGTAGAGAATGAAGTGAACCTGAAAATCAAATTTTTAAGGGCTGATAGAGGTGGAGAATTCACCTCCAATTAGTTAAATATATTTTGTGAAGAGTATGGCATAAAGAGGCACCTTTTTGCTCCTAGAACTCCTCGGCAGAATGGAGTTGCTAAGAGGAAGAACCAGACTATTCAAGAAGCTGGAAGGACTATGATGAAAGAGGAAAATGTACCTAAAGTATACTGGAGAGAAGCAATTCAAACTGTTGTTTATATTCTTAACAGAGTCCAAATCAAAGGTAACAACACAAAGACCCCTTATGAACTATGGCATGGAAAAATTCCTACTATTAAGTACTTTAAGGTGTTTGGAAGAAAATTTTATATTAAAAGAGATGCTGAGAATCTAGGAAAGTTTTATGCAAGATGTGATGAAGGTATTTTCCTTGGATACTCAACTAATAGCAAAGCTTATAGATGTTTCAATAAAAAATTGAGAAATATTGTTGAAAGTGCAAATGTAAAATTTGATGAAGATATGCACAGATCAATTGAAATAAGTGAAGTTGAACCCAATGAACCTATCTGCATACAAGTAAAAGAAGAGAGGAATAAGAAGAACAAATTGAAGAAGAAGAAGCTCTAAAACCTACTCCTAAGACTCCAAAATATGTACAGAAAAATCATCTAGAAGAATAGATAATTGGAGACAAAAGTGAAGGTGTAAGGAAAAGAAGCAAAGTGGTAGCAATTGAGGTAAATTTTTGCTTACTTTCCCAAGATAGAACCTAAAACAATGTGTGAAGCATGCAAATATGAAAATTGGGTTAGAGCAGTGAAAGAGGAATTACAGTAGATAGAGAAAAATCAAACATGGGAATTGGTTTGTAGACCAAAAAACAAGAATGTAATTGGTACAACATGGTTATTTAGGAATAAGCTGAATGAGAATGGTGAAGTAGTAAGAAATAAAGCAAGTCTTATGTGCAAAGTTTATTCACAAGTTCAAGGAATAGAATATGAGGAGAAATTTTCCCCGGTGGCAAGAATGGAGGCTATTAAGATGTTTTTGGCATTTTCTACTCACAAAGATTTCAAGGTATACTAGATGGATGTTAAGTCTGCATTCCTAAATGAAGAATTAGAAGAAGATGTTTATTTGGAACAATCAAATGGATTTCAGTTACCAGATCAACTTGACATGGTTTGTAAGTTGAAAGGCATTGTATGGACTTAAATAGGCTCTTAGAGCATGGTATGCAAGGTTGGATATGTATTTGACACAACAAAGGTTTAGCAAAGGGTCCACAAAAAGAAATCTCTATTTCAATATTGAAGGAAAAAAATATTGATAATGGTTGTGTATGTTGATGATATTACCTTTGGAGGAAATGAGGGTATGTGTAAGAGATTTGCAGAGGAGATGAAAAAAGAGTTTGAAATGTCTATGATTGGTGAGTTCAATTTATTTCTTGGAATTCAAGTGAATCAAACTAATAAGGGCATATTCATTTCACAGTCAGAGTATGTTAAAGAATTGCTAAAGAAGTTTGGAATGGATGACTCCAAACTGGTCAGTACCCCTATGGTGACTAGATGCAAACTGAGTAAGGATGATGAATCTCCTAAAGTCAATCAGGGCATGTACAGATCTATGATTGGTGGGCTGTTATATCTTACTACTACTAGACTAGATATCATGCATGTAGTATGTTTGGTTTCTATATTTCAAGCAGAACCCAAAGAAACACAAGTTGTAGCTATGAAAAGGATATTTAGATATCTAAAAGGCACTCTAGATTATGGCTTGCAGTATCCTAAGGATACTAATTTCACTTTGAGTTCTTACACTGATACATATTGGGTTGGTTGTGTAGATGACTGAAAGAGTACAAGTGATGGTGCATTCTTTCTTGGATGTAGGTTGGTTTCATGGCTAAGCAAGAAATAGGATTCAGTTTCTTTATCCATTGTAGAGGTTGAGTACATTGCAACAACATCTTGTTGCACATAGGTACTATGGATGAAGCAAACATTGAAGGAAATAGGAGTGATGTGTGATGAGCCTATCCCTATCTTTTGTGATAACACAAGTGTAATAAATATTTCAAAGATTCTGGTAATGCATTCAAGGAAAAAGCATATATCTATCAGATATCATTTCTTAAGAGAGAAGGTATTGGAGAATAAATTCAGGCAATAGTATGTGCCTACAAAGGATCAGATTGCTGATATATTTACTAAGGCTCTTCCAAAGGATACTTTTGAGTATCTCAGGGAGAAGTTGGGGATTACTACCCCTTCTTCTTTGAACTAGGTGCACATGGACGTGCATCAGTCTAGTGGATCTACAAATTCATCATTTTTTTGGACTGATGATTAGGGTCTACTCCTTAGGGGGAGAAGGAAGTATCATTTTTGTATTATGAGATTTGTGTTTTCATGGTTGCAATCCTAAGGGGGAGTGATTAGAATTATGAAAAACTATTTGTTCTTTCCCATTGATGTCAAAGGGGGAGAGAGAGTTGTGTATTTCTATCAATGACAAAGGGGGGGATTGTTGCAAGTATGAATGAGTATTGTGGTGTTGTTATTAATGTTTTCATTGATGTCAACACAATATAGGTTGTTGCAGAGAAAGGAAACAAGTGATTACAGGTGGTGCATATATAGTTGAGATGTTGTGAGTACATGGAGCTATTTTTATGGTGTTGCAGGTGATAGAGCTCCCAAAATTCTTGCAAAACTTCAAGAGAATCATGACTTGGATCATGATTATTAAGCTCTATGTCCAAGGATGGGCTAAAGGTTTCAGTTTGTGAACCCTTACCTTATAAACGTCTATCCTAAAACCCTCCAGTGTTATAATTTTGCATTGACATGTCCCCATCGGTTACCAGTCGAGTTAGTCATCACTTGAGCCTTTGAATGCATCTTGTTACTGACCCTTTCATTTTAGGAGAGACGGTCACCCCGCACATTGTCCTGCACCAAGTGTTTATAAAGTTGGGTGAAATATTCAATTTTAAAAAAGGGGGGACTTAAGTCATTGTCCTCAAGGGTTTCATTTCCGTTAGCCTAGTCATGGCCCTCTCCTAAGACTAACATTTGGAATGTGTAGGAATATGGCCTGTTGGATTCAAAGACTCAATCCCCGCCGCCCATCGCACACCATGCAGTCATTAATGGATAGCCATCATAAGACAGGAAAGGTTTGTGATATTTTGATGCATATCCTTTCCATGTGGGGCTTGACCCTTGTTCAAGCACCCGATGACCGATGATGGGGAGATTGATAGTTGTTATGCATAGCTAGAGTTCAATCTTGGCCACTGATCGCACACCTCGTGACATTTAATTAATGCCCACT
>VDFB02087982.1:0-27244 GCA_007258455.2 Sequoia sempervirens | reverse complement strand
CGCTTGGTCTCGGATGAGATGAATGGGGCTCTTTTGGGTCCAATCTTGTTGCCTGAATTGGAGAAAGTTGTGTTTAGTATGAAAAAGGGCAAAGCTCCTGGCCCAGATGGGTTTCCGATTGAGTTCTTCCAGGAATTTTGGGAAATAATAAAATCTGATCTCCTTGAGGTGGTTCAGGAATCCCTTAGGAACAAACAAATGCTTAAGTCTTTGAACTCGACTTTTCTGGCTCTCATACCTAAGAAGGAGGGGGCTAACCGGATGGAGCAATTCAGGCCTATTGCTTTATGCAACGTTGTCTACAAGATTATCACCAAATTAATTGCTGAGAGACTCAAACCTCTCCTTGGTGCTTTGATCTCTGCTGAGCAGGGAGGTTTTGTGGAAGGGAGACAAATCTTGGATGGTGCCGTGATTGCTACAGAGGTCATTCACTCTATGGCTTCCTCTAAGGAGAGGGCGATGTTCATTAAGCTTGACATGGCTAAAGCTTATGATCGGGTGAGCTGGGAGTTCCTTCAGAATATCCTCTTGGTTTTTGGCTTTAAAGAGGAATGGGTGAGTTGGGTCCTCAGTTGTGTTACCTCATCCTCCTTCTCCGTTCTCATTAATGGGGAATCTTCAGATTGGTTTAGTGCTTCTCGGGGGCTTAGGAAAGGGGACCCTCTTTCCCCCTACCTTTTCATTATCATGGCTAAAGGTCTTGGTAGATTTATTAAATCTCAGGTGTGGCAGGGTCGTATTCACGGCTGGAGCTGGAACAATGTTCTCCCTCCTTGTTCTCACCTTCAATTTGTGGATGATACTGGACTGATGGGCTTGGCTAGAATTGGCGAGGCTGTGAATTTCAAGAGAACTTTAGACACCTACTTGAAAGCTTCTGGTCAGAGTATTAATGATGATAAATCTTCCATTTATTTCTTTAACACTCCTCGCCTCATTCAGAAAAGGATTGCCAGGATTCTAAGATTCCAAATTGGATCTCTTCCCCTGATGTACCTTGGGATTCCTTTGGCTTTGGGACCTCAACGGGGAAATTTTTGGTAGGGGATTTTGGATAAGTTCCAAAGTAAGGTCAGTCATTGGACTTACAGATGGCTCTCTTCTGCTGGTAGGGTGCTTCTCCTAAAAGCTGTGGTGCAGGCTCTCCCTATTTATAGGTGTTGTGTGCAGATTCCTCCTACCTCCTTTATGAGGGATTTTGATGCTCTTTCCCGACAATTCCTTTGGTCGGGTAACCTTCTTTCCTCGAAGTGGAGTTTAGTCAAGTGGGAGTCTGTCTGTAGGCCGAAGCATGTTGGGGGCCTTGGCCTTAGGTCTTTGGCTCTTGTGGTTACGGCTTTGGCGGCTAAGCTGTATTGGAGATGGTGCAACAACCAAGATCAGGATTGGGCCAAGATTCTTGCTTTCAAGTATGTTCCTGGTGTTGAGAGCCAGGATGTGCCTCGGATTGCCCTGTTGGGCAAAGGTTCTTGCATTTGGGATATTCTTAAGAAGGGAGCTCAGCTTGTTAGGAATGGTCTCTTCTGGATCTGTAATAATGGCTCTAATGCTCTGTTTTGGCTGGACTCTTGGGATGGTCACCCTCCCATCCTATCTAGTTTCCCTCAGCTTCTGCCTCTCTGCCATATGTTCTCAGATGCTGGTTGGATTAAGGTGGAGCACTTTAAAACTGTTAAGCGTATTGGTCATCTAGAGGTGTCGTGCTGGAAGGATCCGCAAGAGTGGCCTGTGGGCAGTTCTGAGGAGGATCGGGCTGCCTTGGGTAAGGTCTTGGAGGGTAGGCTCTGCAGCTCTCTGAAGGAGAGGGACAAATTGGCTTGGAGTCCTAGCCCAAAAGGTAATTACACTGTTGCTCAAGGCTATGCTGTGCTTGATAGGAACTTGCATGGTTCTGCTGAGGTGCCTTGGTGGAGGAAGGTTTGGAACAACTTTTTTTGGCCCAAGTGTAACTTCTTTCTTTGGTTGGCTGCCCAGCAGAAATGTCTTACTTGGGAGAACCTTCGTAAAAGGGGGTTTCAGGGACCTTCCATTTGTGTTCTTTGTTTGAGTAGTGAAGAGTGTTCCTCCCACTTGTTCTTCCATTGCCCCTATTCTCGTGAGATTTGGCACAGATGGTGGGAGGCTTGGCGTCATGGCTGCATTCATGCTTCCTCTCTTATTGAGTTTTGGGAGAGCCTGGGCAGGCCTCCTGCGAAGACTCCTTTTCTGCAGGTGGCCTGGTTCATTGGGCCTATTTTCATTCTTTGGAACCTTTGGCTGGAAAGGAACCGTAGAGTTTTTTGTGATTCCAGATTAGACAGGGGGCAACTGTGGAAGAAGATTATCAGTAGGCTTCAGGAGACTATTCATGCCAAATGTGATATGTCTGAAAGTATTGATCCTGGGGATGTTGCAGTTGTGTGGGATCTGAGCCTGGGTGTTAATAGTAGGGGTTGCACTGCTGGTATTATGCCCCGTCGGGTCAAGAAACAGGTTTGCCGTGATGGGAGATGGGCTCCTCCTCCTGATGGGGTTCTGAAGATTAATACTGATGGATCTTCTCGTGGGAATCCTGGGCATGCTGGCATTGGGGGTGTTGGTAGAAGTAAAGATGGTGATGTGGTTTTTTGCTTCTCTGTTTACAAAGGGCTTTACTCTAATAACCTGATGGAGGCCCTGGCTATCAAGATTGTTGTTGAGAGGAGTTGCTCTCTTGGCTGGAGGAGGATTATCTGTGAGTCTGACTCTCAGATTGTTGTGGATATGTTGAACAACCAGAGGTTGGATGGGTTTAGTTGACATTTAGCCTCAATGGTCAGACAAATTTTAAGTGTTTGCAGTTCTTTGGATTCTGTCTCTTTTTGTCATATCCCTAGGGAATGGAATATTGTGGCTGACTGCTTGGCGAAGTGGGCCTCGGAGAGAGGGGATGGTTGGGATATCAGTGGTAGGGATGAGTTACCTTCTGATTATCAGGGGATTTTGGAGAGAGCTCTATTGGAAGACAAGAATATGTAGTGTTGTAGTTTGGTTTGTTGGTTGTTCGCCTTTTTATTGAGCCTGTGGCTCTTGCCTTGTATCTCGCTTTGGTTTGAATAAATTTTTTCCCCTTCTTTTAAAAAAAAAAAAAAAAGGTTAGTTTTCCTAAAAGCACTGTCTTTTTTCTTAATACCCCGGAGCTTCATCAATTGAGAATTGTTGGTATTCTTGAATGTGGTATTGGGGAGCTTCCTTTATGCTCTAATGGTGTTCCTGAATCCTTTTGGAATAGTATTGTATACACCTAAAAATGGTCGCATCACAATAGTCTGGTAATTAATTAAATATTTTTAATATTTAATTAAATCTTTGAATTCAATCTGTGTATAAATAAATCTAAATAATTTATTTATATTGTTCATTCTTTCATTTCGATTAAATAAATAAGTTTATTTAATCACTTTTCTTATCCATTTCTTAATTAATTAAATAAACATTATGATTTATTTATATTACTATCATATAATCTTGGCTTGAATATTTTATTCAAATAAAGATTAAATATTTTTCTCTTCTAAAATTCCTTTAAATTCATAATTAAATATTCCAAATATTTAATTAATTCCTCTAAATCCATTCACAATTTTGATTAATTCTTCTAAATTCTATTTGCAATTAAATATTCTAAATATTTAATTAAGTCTTCTATAGTCCTAAAATCAAAAATCAAACTCACATAAATTAAATAAATTTATTTATTTAATTTGGATTATCTTCAACAACCGTGAAACTAACTTCAAAACAGAAAATTAATTTCTCTGTTTCTGTGCAAAATTGTTCTCGTGGGTTGAAGACAAACCTCCATTCTTCTCTCCAACCTCCCAACATCCTCCATCTTCCTCTCAACCTCTCCATCTCTCACCATTCAAAATTACCAGAAAATCTCACAACCATTGATCTTTGCCAGCCAGGCTCTTGCCTGTGAAAATCTATAAAAGGGATTGTCGGGTCTCTGAAAAACATAGAAGCTTTCATACAGGAAAACTATAGCCAATTTGTAGTTGCACAATCTTTTAGCATTCATATAATTCTAGCATCATAGCATAGCATAGTAGTATTCCATATCATTCCATATCCATCTCATATCATAGCATCCATAATCCACAACCCCTGTGCATAATTTACAACCCCTGTGCATAATTTACAGCCCTTGTGCATATCCATACATCAACATTTCACTCCACCAGCATATAGGATAGAGAAGCTCTTTCTCTTTGCATACTCGTTCTGCAGGTTGCCATTCTGAGAAGCTTTGCTTACACAATTTGAGAGCAGCAACTTCAAGAAAATCACTGGAGATAGAGAACAATGGAATGGTTCTGAAGAAGCTTTGTTTGAATTCTCTTTGATTTCATATTTTATTTAGTTTTCTTTTGCTTAATGTTTCATTGGTGTGTTTTTATTGTTTTATTTTGATACTAACATATTTACCACACAAGTATTATTGACAAGTTTAACTCAAAAATTGCTAGGTGGAAGGGTGTTTTACTTAGTCAAGCTAGTAAAATTCAGCTCATCAAATCTACTCTGCAGAACTTGATGGTTTATGCCCTAAGTTTGTTCCAAATCCCAAGAAGATTTTGGGAGAAAATTGAGGGAATTCAGAAAAGGTTTTTATGGTCTAGTGTGGAGGAGAAAAAAAAAGGTTACACATGTTGTCCTAGGAGGAGCTTTGTAGATTGAAATCTCAAGGTGGTTTAGGGCTGCGTAGACTGAAAGATTTCAATTTGGCTCTGATGGCTTAACAATTATGGAACCTGCTTGTGTCTGATAAAGAATGGGTGGCTATTTTTGAGTCTAAGTATTTGAGGGGTGTGGATAAGTTTCATGATTTTTTCAAGGAGAATTTTGTTCCCTCGCAGGGGTCGGTCCTGTGGAACTGTATGTTTTGGGTTCGCTCGATTGTTGCTACTGGTTTGAGGTGGACTTTGGGAAATGGTAGAAAGATCATGTTTTGGGAGGACTGGTGGATTGGGCATAGACCTTTGAAGGATGTATCTAGGGCGGCTCCTTTTAAGGATTTTTGTGTCAAAGAATGAGGTGTATTCATTTCTGATTATATTAGGCAGTGAAGTTGGATTGGTCTTGATATGGTTAATAGGGATTTGAAGCCATTGTATGAGTTTTTGTCTTTGATTCATATCCCTTCGAAAGCTAGGGAGGATTCTGTTATTTGGCGGTTCACTTCCAATGGGAATTTCTCGGTGTCCTCTGCTTTTTCATTCCAGACTCGACTGGTGGGGCCTCTACCTTTTTGGGGTCATGTTTGGAATGGGAAGTTGCTACCTAAGATTGATATCTTCTTTTGGCTTCTGTGTCAAGATAAGATTCTTACCTTGAACAATCTAGTGAAAAGAGGTATGGCCTTTCTGAATAGATGTCTTTTATGTAAGGAGAATGCTGAGGATTGTCTCCACTTGCTGGCTAGTTGTAGTTATACTTGGGATGTTTGGTCCCATATTTTTAATATGTGGGAGATTGTTTGGGTGTTTCCTACGTCCTTTGCGGAGTTATGTTATCAATTGGTGTCTCCTTCTCTTAATCTAGCCCTTTCAATGTTGTGGTCTCTTATTTTTCTGCATGTTGCTTGGGGTGTTTGGAAGGAACGTAACAACAGGGTGTTTTGTCAGCACGAACTGTCGCCTTCTAGGTTGGCCTATAAAATTTGTGATGCTATCAAGGAAAATTTCTCTTCTGAATTTTTGAAGATCCCTTCCTTTAATTTGAAAGTGTTGGTGTCTCCTTATGATATGCTTGTGGGTAAGAGATGGAACCTTTCTTGTGATCTTTCTAATCTAGTGAACAAGTTGAAAGAACCCGGGGATGGGGTTTGGTGGAAGGCTTCAACGATTGGTTGGTTTAAAGTTAATTTTGATGGAGCGTCTAAGGGGAATCTGGGGCCTGCTGGTTGTGGGGGAGTGTTAAGTGATGAGAATGGTAGGTTTGTCTCCACGATGGCGCTCCCTTTGGGAAACTAGACAAACCATTTTGTGGAGGTAGTTGTAGCCTATCATGGCCTCGTTTTGGCTAAAAATCATGGAGTTTCTAAACTCTAGTTGGAGGGGGACTCTCTTAATGTTATAAATTGCCTCTTGAAAAATGTCCCCCCTCATGGTCTATTGATCATTTTATTAATGATTCAATTGTTATTTTAAATTATTTTGATGAAATTAAAGTTTTTCATGTTTTTCATGAAGCTAATAGGTTGGCTGATGGTGTTGCCAATGTGGGTGTGGTGGAAAGAGTTGATTGGGGTTTGTTTGAATCACTTCCTCTCAATCTCAAATGTATATCTAATGATGACCAATTGGCTTGTTACTAAGATTGATTTATTTGGGAAAAGGTTCTTCATCATGATTCATAGTCGAGACTTGCATGATGAACCTTTGTCTTGTTTGATTCATTATTATCACCTTGGTTTCCGTAGTATGAAGGCCTTATAGCTTTGGCAAGGATGTACCTTGATTGATAAGCCCACACGTATTGTGGGTGTTTTTTGTGTTGTTGTGTTGAGAGTTTGGTGTTTTTCACATTCTCTCAACTCTCAGGTGTCGTTGGGTTCTGCAACTTTGCATGCCACCATAGGAGGTGACCGTTGTAGAATCGAACCCAACTCTTGTGAGGAATTTCAAAAAAATCATGTTGTGTGGAAACATTTGGAGCTAGGTGGGGTATCTTAATTCATGCAGAGAATTCAAGGTTTGGACCCTAATGCCACTGATTTTTTTGTGAAAGGTTGGTCTGGTAGGACACTGCGTTATAAAGGCATGGAATTTGAAATTGATGAGGAATTTATAGCGGAGGCCACTGGTCTAGCGGTCTCTGGGAGGAAATTTTATAGGGACAGGGGAGTTGCTAAAAAGGCTTTTGCAATTTTTTTCAAATACGATGAAAGGAAGAAGCTTCGGGAAATTGGGAGTGGTGGCTATGCTCGTAGGTCTTTGAAGCTATTGTGGAGGGACCTCATGTTGGCCATAATGCACTACATTACTCTTGAAGGTAGATTCTCGATTGTTTATAGCTACCATTTTATGATTTTTAATCATTTTAGACACAAGGTGTTGGTCTCTTTCCCTTACTACCTGTTAATGTCTATGGAAAAGAGTATTGAAGACCATAGAAAAAATCCTAAGAAGGTGGTTTTACATGAGGGTCTTATGAATCTCTTGTTTTCCCACATTAAGCATAAGTTAATTGTGGTTTCTCCTAAAACCCCTGGTAAGAAGGCTGTTAAAAACTTTGGCTATGAAACTGGGGACTTTGTCGCAGAATGGGTGGGGAGTTATGAGGAGGAAGAATCATAGTTTGAGGAAATGTATGTGGATGATGTTGGCTTTGAGGATGAGGAAGATGGCTCAGATGAATGGAGCAAGGGCTATGAAATGGATGTGGAGTTGCGATAAACCATGGAAAAGTCTGTGAGAAAGACTTTGAAGGGAATTTATCTAAAGACTCCAAGAAAGGAAATCACTCGGCTAAGAGGAAGATGGAGGTGGTGCCTGGTTCTTCCGAGAAACCCTCATTGTCTTGTGGTGAAGATGGTGTGAAGGATAGCCCTCTTGGGAAAGGCAACGAAATTTGTTCTAATAATGTTACTGTTAAGAATGTCTCTGTTGGGGACCCTTTGCCTGGGAAGGAGGATATTTCTTCTGCAATGGATCTCAAGGCTCCTGTTGTTGAAGATCTGGGTTTGAAAGCTCCTGGTACTGATGTCATGATGGGTTTTGTTGAGTTTTTGAATGGACCCGGGCCTATGGAGATGCGGGGGATGGAGACGGTTAAGTATTCTCAAGGGTTTTCTCTGGTTGAAAGGGATGTCAAAATGGAACAGTTGGAAGTGTTAGCAGATTTAGCTAACTTTCCTGATAAGTAGCAGATTAAAGTGGATGTGGTTGATTTGAACCGGTCTGATGCTCTTGGTAAAATTGAGCCTAATGTTCAACCTCCCATTAATTAGGATGATGTGAATGTGAATATGTTTTGTAAGATGGCCGAGGATGGGACACATAATTTGTTGTCTTTGGTGAAATGGTTGTTTTCTATGGTTAAGGAGCTTAATATTCAAATGAAAAACTCGTAGGAGGTATGTGCTTTTATGCTCTGTGGTAATAAGGAGTGGGTGATTAAAGGAAAATTCAAAACCATGAACGTCATGTTGGATAAGCTAGTTATAGATGCAGATCGTCTGGGGGTGTCTCACGAAGAGAAAATTTCCTCTCTGGAAATGCCGGTGAATAAAAATATGGAGGATCGTATTGCCAGTCTTGAGGAGAGAGTTGGGAAAATGTCGGATGACTTAAAAACTGTGGTGAACATCAACATTAATTCTCTGAAGACTATTGCTATGGGGGCTCTATGTTTTAAACAAGAAATCCCTTAATTGGATGGGTAAACCTCTGGACTTGGGTGAGTTAGAGAAAGTGATTGAGGAGATCAAATGCTCGAACTAGGTGGAGAAGGCTGAGGAGTATGCTCCAGTGATGGAGAAAGATGTGATGGTTGGGCCATGTCTTAGGACCAGAAGCAAGACTAAAAGGAGAGTTGTTGTTCCTGTGGATGAGATTAAAGAGGTTATGGAAATGCAGGAAGAGGTCATCAAGGAGTATGGCCTCGGTTAAGGTCTTGGATAATCTGTTGTATCTGGCACTTTCCTTTTTGTTGGATCAGTAGGGTTGTTGATGATTTTGTTGTTTGTTTTGCTGATGGGTTCCATTTGTTTTATTTTTTGTCAGCATTTTGGTGTTTTGGGTTGTTGGTTATTTTTTATTAGGTTCTTTTGTAGCTTTTTGTTTCTGTAAAGGGTTTCAAGGTCCCTTCAAAACCTATTTTTCCTTATAAAAAACACGTGATATTGATTGATTTGGTATTCTCATTGATCTTATTAGTTCCTCTCCAAATTTGTTTTTGTGCCCACAAATTTGATCCACTTTATTTTCACACCCACAAATTCAATCATTGGAGTTTTAAATTTAAATTTAACTATGGATCCAAATTGATCCCTTACTAATTGGTGTGTGGCAACTCCCATGCCAAAATTCCTGAATTGTGTCTAAGTCAAATATAAAAGGACATCAACCCTAAGTCACTTCGTAATCTAAAATCCATTGTCTAATACCATGAATGGATTCCTATCCAATTGTCGCTCTCATAATTACTTTAGCCCCTCTCATAGCATTATTCTACATCAACATTTTCTAATTACATCGATGTTTTTTCAAAAAAGTTTCAAAACCTTAGTTTCACATTAGATTTTTGTATTACCCTTTTACATTTTTCCCAAGTTACTTACAATAGGATAGTGTTTGATGTATTTATTAAAGATTGTCTATCCTACTTTTATAAGTAGGAGGATCATTGAAAGAATTGAATAAAATGTCATAAGGATAAGATCCTCACTTAATAAGCTCTGAAAAGTGTTTGTCAACACCACTAGGATTTTTATTGTTGGTCCAAATGTTGATATGAATCTTTCTTGGTACATGTAGAAGATGTGTAGATCATATGTTCATTTCCATTGTCAAAGTTCATTTTCATTTGTCAAGTTTAGTTTTACAAAAGCATAGGTCCAAATGAAGGACAAAATTTATGAGTAGCCAGAACATCAAGGTTCCTTGAGAGGTGAAGGCAGTAATCTATGAGGTGAAAGCACTAAGATATTTTTATTATTATTTGTAATTTCATAAAAAGACATAAATAATTAAAATAAATTTCAAACTCAAATCTAAATTAAAAATTAAAATATAATAAACTAAATACAAAATAAAAATATATCAAAATCCAAATATTAATAAAAAATAATAATTTAAAAAACAAATTAATAAGTAATTTATTAAGTTAATGAATAATTAAATAAAAAAATAAAACTAAATTTTTAATTTATTAGAATTGAAATATTAATAAAATATATACCTAAAAAATATTGTTAATTTATTATAAACAATATTAACATTAATTGAAAGATAAATTCAATACTAACAAATAAAAAATTATTATAAATTTGAACATAAATATAGTTAAATTTTTAAATAAATTAAATTAAAAAATTAAAACAATACTTCAAATAAAATATAAAAATAAAAATAAACTATATTAAAATTGTTAAATCTAAAATTGAAATTTTTATATTAAAATTTACAAGTAAAATCAAACTTAAAAAGTTAAAAATAAAATGAAACCTATTAAAAAAGTTAAAAGTCAATTCATAATTTATTTAATTCAATTCATAGATATGTAAATAATAATAATAATAGTTATTATTTTTTAAAATTAAATTTATTAAGAATTTATTATTATTTTTCAGAGATAAATAATAATAATATTAATATATACAGTTAAATCAATTATTTATATATATTATATATTATAATATATTGATTATTAAAATAAATAATTTAAAAAAAAAAAATTAAACATATAATTTATTATTTATATATTATAATATAATAATTATTTAAATCTTAAAAATAAAAATAATATGTAGAAAGTTTTAAATATATAATTAATTGTTTATACATTATATATTATATATGAATAATGAAAATGTATTATTTAGATTAAAAAGCAACAATCATGTGATGTCATATAAGTAAAAAAAAAAAAACATGACTTAATGTTGAACTAGTATAGGTTAATACACAACTATCAATATATCCTTTTTGGGGGTCTTTTTTAGATACTTCAATAAAAAATATGTTGATGTGGCATCATATTTGATATGTGGATCTAAAACTTTAGTTATAAACATGGGCCTTATCAAATAAGCAACTATAAAAAAAATGAGAGTGATTCAAAATTGTCTAAGTGTGATTTTGTGAGGCACAAAATTAAGATTAAAATGCTCAACTATTAGGTTCTCCTCTAATGAGTGAGAAAAAACTATTAAAATCTATAAAATGTACCAATAAAGAAGTTGAAAGAGATGAAAAAAATTGACTAGCAAAGAATAACAAGACATAACTATGTAATTGTTATTTACCACAATATAAAATGTCAACCCAAAGACTAGACCTCTCCTACCAAAATAAAACTAAGCAAAATTGACATCATTCAAAAACCCACATCATAACATCAAAGAAATCAAAAAATATTTACACATTGCTAAAATGTATCAAAACCCTCTATACCCAAGACTAATTAAATATACCTCACTACCTCCCCTTTGAACCAAGTTCAATTATGTCATAAAAATCATCATCTTCATTAGAATAATTAAAAAATAAACATTGAATCATAGGGAGATTTAACTCCAATCCCTTCCCAATTTCCTTAATTGCTTATTGGGATAATTTATGTCACTACTTGATGGTGTGGAGATGCTCTAGTAAACAATTCATATACACCTCTTATTAGTGTTCTAGGTCCCTAATGTCATTTTGTAACTAAGCTTTGACACTATTCAAAAGCTTAGAATAAAAGCTCAATTGTCAAAAGCATAGAATAAAAGCTCAATGTTTAATAGATATTGAAAGAATATTACATTTGCATCACACATGTCTAGGGATTAGTAGGATATTGGTCATGTCTAATCAAATTCTAATACATGAACTCTTGTTCATTTTTTGGTAAGTTTAAAAAGTTTTCAAATGTGTATTACAAATAGTCTCAAAGCCTAGTTTAATTTCTTTCTCCACGAAGGTCATGAGATCTTAAACCATTTAAGAATGGTTGAAATGTGCTTTTGTTACAAGGTGTGCACCCTTGGTCTCCTTGTGTTGTGCAACACAACACTCAGGTTTGGGACATGGCTTAACCGTCTCTCGTGGATTCATTAACTTCGGTGGTTTATCGGGCATTAATAGGTCGATCTTTTGGTGCAATGGCAACCATCTTTATAGCAATTGGTATCAGAGCTTGGGTCATGAGTTCAAACCTCTCGCTTGCACTAAGAGGATTGTTGCAAGGTGTGCACCCTTCGTCTTCTTGTGCTGTGCAGCGCAGTGCTCGGGTTCCTGACATGGCTTAACCGCCTTCCGTGGATTCATTTTGACTTTTGAACATTAATAGATCGATCTTTTGATGCAACGGCAACCATCTTTGCAATAGCTTCATCATGATAGATGCCCTCCGGGAAAATATCAAAGACGGATTACGCTGTGCCATTTGCGTGTGTGAATTCCAGCAGAGCGAGAAGAGCGGGCTGCTGCCCAACTGCAACCACAGTTTTCATGTCGATTGTATTGGCAATTCGCATGTGGTTCTATTCGCATTCAACCTGTCCTCTTTGCAGAACGAAAGTTGAAAAGCAATCTGATACTGCTGTGGAACTGGATCATACACAAATGGAGCTTTCACTTATAGAAGAAAAAGAAGAAGAAGAAGGGTAGAAGGAAGTTCTGGGCAGTACCAGCGCTTCACCAGCAGCAGAGCAACATGGTAATGGCGGTGGTAAGCACAAGGATGATGATTTCGGTGACCACAGTAAAGAGGGAAGAGGAGAACATGTTTCCATTGACTTGGGCCACCAGCAAAAACCAGATTCTTCTTCCATCACATCTCCTCGTCTCTATTCTAGTGATTGAGTATTACGGGCCTTCTGATATGAAAAGAGGGGTTCACCGCCTTGGGAGAGAAGCCGCCTCCATCATTCCATCCATAATCTTGGCAATAAACACTGCAAACCCCTGCATTACCTCTGCTATCACTGTGAACGGAGTCATCCTCACCAATCAGATTTTTTCTAACTTATATAACCCTCAGGATTTTCGCTCACGATCGAATTCTTAGGGGCAGATTCTCCTATTTAACAAGGTTGGACACATGGATAAACTCTTGCAGCGATCGCCCATGGTTACAAACTGTGATGACTCAGCCCCGGTTTTCACAAACCGCAATTCATACTTTGCCACCACTTTGGAAATTGGAGCAACCAACATGGGACAGCAGTAGATATTTAAACATGATATAGATGAGAGTTAGAATGCGACCCTCATCGTTATACAGTGCATATGCTTCTATATATTCTTTGTGTAATGGATAAATGTGCATCACTTGTATAGTTATCTTCTTATTTGTGATATTTGTGTGCACATTGTAAATATACGGTTTTAATTGTTTTAGCAAGCAATTTTGATTGATTGAGCACTTTTATTAATCTTATTTTTCAATTGATCATTAAAAAATAAAATCTAATTTTTATTTAGATTATTCTTCTAGGTTTGTTTTTGTGTTCACAAATTTGATCCCCAAATTTTTATATTTGAATTTAACCATGGACCCAAATCGACCCATTTTCAACTATCTATTATGTGCAACTCCCATGTCAAAATTATGGAATTGTTTATAAGTCAAATATAAAAGGACATCACCCCTAAGTCACATTATAATCTACAATCAATTATCCAATCTCATGAAGAGATTCTTATTCAATTAATTCACTCCATTATTACTCTAGCCCCTCTCATAGCATTATGCTACATCAACATATTCTAATTAGATCCACTTTTTTTCCAAACAAGTTTCAAAACCCTAGTTGCACATCAAATATTTACATTGCCCTTTTGTATTTTTTTTCAAGTTCCAAGTTACCTCCATTAGGATAATGTCTGATGCATTTATTAAAGATAGTATTTCCTGATTTTATCAAAAATCATTAGATGAAATTGAATGGCTTGTCATAAAGATAAGATCCTCACTTAATAAGCTATGAAAAGTGTTTGTCAACACCCCAAGCTTTTTATTGAAAGTCCAAATGTCTAGGTGAATCTTTCTTAATAGATATAGAAAATATGTAGATCATAAATTCATTTCCACTTGTGAAGCTTATTTTTGCAAAAATAAATTTGAATCTATAAAAATAGATCAAATATGCAACTATAGATCCTCCCCAACTCACAACCTGCAACAAATGCCCCCTCTAAGTTTGGTATTTTAAATTTTATAGCTAAAAAAATACATAAGTTTGAATCTATAAATACTAGCACTTGCACCCGAGGGAGGGGCAAGGAATACACCGATAGTATTATATAGTTACCTAGAATTTATGGCATGCTTCTCTTGTTTGAAGGAATTATTGAGCCTTTCTTGTGGAATTTATATACTTGATTCCACTTATCCAATACATTTATGCTATTATATGTGAATTAATATGAATCACCAATTAATTTATTTCTGCATGCATATTTTCTACAAAATGAGATCCAAAATTATACGGAATATGAAGGCCCTAATGTTTTGATTCAGGAAACAAATTACAAATATAAAACTAAATATGGGTTTCTAGCAAGGCCACAAAAAACCACAACTATATAATAGGATATTGTCTACTCTGAAGTAGGGTATTATTATAGGCAACAAAAGGTTTGAATTTGTAGCCTTCTCAGCCAGTCAATTGAGGGAAAATTCAGTCTAACATGTAAGAATGGATTTAAATCAAAACCTTTAGGTATGATGACCCTTGGTGTAGACTGGATTAATTTGTGAGTTAACTAATTTCTTTAAGTGAAATTTTTAGTAAGTTTGTAAATAGATAAGTTGAAAGAGGAAACTTAAGAATTGATATAAATCTAATCTTAATTTTTTTATTCCAAAGTTAGTTGTGGGATAACTAGGTGTTTATTTTGGAATTAGTAGTTGAACTCAATTGGAATGTTAATTTAAATAAGTTGGGTAATAAAAAGAATTTGAAAATTTTGAGATAAGTCATCTCTAGGAAAGTGGTAGCAACAACTTGGTATCTTAGCATAAACAAGGGGTTGTAAATATGGTTGATTTTATTGGTAAGATAGTTAAATTATTTTGGAGAAAATTCTAGCCATAGTAAAACTTTGTAATGAGTAATTAAGCCCTTTGGTCATAGTTTTATTGGTAGTTTAAGCATAAGATTATTTATAAATGTTATATTTAAAGATTGTTTAAATGTTTTACTTAGAGGTCCCCCTTTATTAGTTGCAAGAAAATTATGATTTGATTAGATAAAAACTTAGGGAACCCAACCAAAAAATTAAATAGATCCCCAATAGTTTCCCGACGTATTTTTACTCATTTCCCTTTTGTTATCTAGTTAAATAAATTGGGAATTCATAGTCTTGAAGATTAAGTTATCACTATTAGTGTATAATTAGAGATTAAATATTTTCTTGTCTAGTTAAATTGTTATTAAGTCCTAGTTAGACTAAATCATTCTAATGAACCCCAAATCTTTTAAGGGTTAGAGAATTTGGTTAAGTTTCCTATTGTCTCTAATGTTGGTTTTAAATGATGGAATGGAGTTTTGGATGCTATCCTTTAAGTTTAAATACTAGTTAATGATCCTAATTAAGTTAACAATAGGAAAATAGAGAAATAGCAATTTAATTCACTAAGTTGGGTAAGGGCTAACATTAGTTCAAGAAATAAATTTGATGTTTGAAACTTTGTTTTTCCCTAAAGTGGAGAACTAACATAATTTATTGGATGAATTTGAAATAAATGAGTAGTTATTATAATCAAAATTAGAAGAGTTATTTAGCTTTAGGTTTAAGTCTTGTCCTACAAACTTGACCTCCTTCTTTCACCTAGAAAGCCCTAGAGAGATTGGTCATAAGATGGAATTCCCTTGAGGTGGTCTTCACAAGACAGCTAACCCTAACTAGGATTCCCTCCATTGTAGGGTGTGTGGAATGGGTTTCATCACACCCAATCACATTTCACCCTCCCTTGCCCTATGGGTGGCATGCTTACAATGGTGGGGTGCGTGCAACATCATCAAGTGCACGTGATAGGATATCATGTTGTCTAGTATAAGAAGAAAATTTTAGTGTTTATAAGAAAAAAGTGTGGTTTTGTGTCTATGTCAACATGTTAAAATGTGGGCATGACAAAGTATCTCCTCTCAAATTGTCCTTTCATTATGAGGATTCATGGTAGCATGAAGTAAATTATGCTTTTTAACACTTAATTTTTATCAGTCCCTATATTAGTTGAAAGTCTAGCTTTTGATTTTTCATACTGCTTTCAAGAATTACTCTCATGAGACTTTTATAGGATTTTAAGCCATTTCTCCTTATGCTTTTGGTAGTTGAATAGTTGTTGGGGCTTGAAATCTTCAACTAAGATATGGCCTCTCTTCCTCAATCATATTTAGGAGAACAAATGAAACCCAAACATGTACATTTCCTTTGGTGTCTAGTTTGTTATGTATTTTTGCTAAGAGAAAGGATTTATTAGTTGGCCTTGATTACCAATCTCAAGTGTTTGACTCATGCTCAACTTGAGATCCTACAATTTATGTTTTTTACTTACCCTAAAATTTAAATTACTTAGAAGTGAATTCATAGTCTCATTTATCCCTTTTGTCTTGATCTAATTACATCGTGCATATTTCTATTTTTGGTAATTTAGCTCACTGACTAAGATATATTACATTTTTATCAAACTTATTCAAAGCTTCCATTTTTTTATATCTCTTAAATCAAGATAATCTACAACTATTATCAATTATTTTGTAATACAATTTTCTTATATCAATGAGAAACTACATGTTCTTACTTCAACCAATTTTAGATCTAGGCATAATTGGAGAAGGTGGAGTTGGACTTTTAACAACTTTAGGACTTGCTTAAGCACACATAGTAATTACACTTTTCACTAGGAGTTACATGCCACATGAGGTTCCTATAGCTATATTTTTATCAATCTACTTGTTTCCACAATTGCCCATGTTCATAAAGGCTTTCTCCCCATTCTCATTGATGAGGGTGGACTCTCATGGATCTTTCTAGGAATACTTATATGACCAACCCAACTTCATGATGGGTCTCCATCTTAGGAGGTCAACCATATATGTTATCATTTTAGTTCAAACAAATTTTGGGTTTTCTTCATAATCAAGATATTAGTGTATCATGATACCCCATTTGCATAAGTTTCAACAAGTATTATTCCTTATGAACTGATCATTTTAGACCTCTCTAACTCTTTCATTTTACATCTTAAATATTTGTACAAAACATCATATTCCACAATATTATTCTTAACAAATTAAGCAGCTATTAAATTTAAGACAATCTCTTATAAATATTACTGTAAAATAACTCATATATCATAAACTTGTACATCATTTAACACTCATTTTATCAAAAATAAATAAATACAGATAAGAATTAAAACTATCAAAACAAATTTACATAATAAACTGTGAAATTTTAACCGGCTGGTACTATAATTTAGCTAAAGTTATTAGAAAATACAGTCCCACTATAATATCTACAAAATACCCATTGAAGTTTGTGCTTCAGTAGTTCTCACCAGTAATATAAATATCATTTTCATAAGGAGTCATATTAGTAACTCCCCAATAAGTCTCTGGTATTACATAAACATTTGTTACAGTGAAAAAATCCTGCCACAAATTTGGCTTTTTCTCCAAAACAGCATTTCTAAGCAGTGCCCTTAAATTGTCAGAAGATTTACATCTATGGTGAGGCAGAAGACAATATGGATGGCCACTGAAGCGTGCGTAGAGAAGAATCCTCCATCATTTCATCTATAATTCTGCACATTAACAGTGCACAGTGCTGCAAGAATTCTACAATAGCTGGAATCAAGATCATTTCCAACTGAATACCCACAAAAAACTATGAAACTTACCTTCGGAGATTTCTCCAACTACCATATAAAACGCTTTGATTCAAATGATTCAACGCTCTGGTCAATTTGTATTCTTTTTTAATTCACCAACTCCAATTTTGAGAATGGTTGGTGGCATTGACAGGCGACATTAAGTTCATATTATAGTCGAGTTAGTTGTTACCTTCCCACTTTGTTAAACACGGGAACTCTTAAAAAAAGATAAAGATAAGACGCTGGTGATTTCCTTTTCATAACCATGGACTGTTTCATCAACTTTTTGAGTGCACGAGAGTTTGACTGGACCACCATCCTTTCTCACAACTGTCCTTTTCTACCAATTAGCCAAAGGGCTAAATTATATAGATTTTATATTGTTTATTGAATTTAAATTCACAAGCCTTGATGTATGCTTCATGACATTTTTTTATTGTTTGTATAATTAAAAAAACATATGTCATGGGTTGAATTTTTTTATCAAAGAGATATATTTCATTCAAATAATTTATTGTTTGATTAATTATATATTCTAATTACTTAGAAATTTCATCAATGTTTTATATGAAGAAGTATATTTTGATATTATAAATTTATGTATTTTCTAATTGTATCTTTATTACATAAATCCATAATATGTATTTACATGATGTTTTTAACCCACTCCACTTGTTCAATGAGTGATTGGTCATTACTTAATATATGTAGCTAACCACTAGAAAGGCACACATACATTCCAACAAAAAGGGACCATATTTACAAATCATACAACTCAAGTAATCATGTCATTTTCGCCCTAGCTCACCCCAGGTACCCAAGATATGAGTTGTTGGGTCATTGGGCTGGATCGCGAGGACACCCCTATTCTATATATAAAAAGAAAAGTAATCATGTCATTTCTCCACCTTTGCTCCTACAAATGCTTCCCTAGGAAGTCAAGGTTTTACTTACAATTAAGTGATCCATTTCTTCTTTAATGACATGCCAATATTTGTTGCACTTGGATAAAAGTTCAGAAAGTTATGTCATATACTTTCAGTCAACAAAGTGGTTTTAGGCAAAACTATTTTGTCATAAACAATTTTAGGCAAAACAATTTCACTTGAAACTATTTGATGCATACATGGCACAAAGAGTTCCAAGTAAAACTTTTTCATCTAAAATAATTAAATCAAATATAATTTAATTTTAAAATTACGACTAGGTTGAATTTATATGCAATATTTCAATTCAGCATAGGATAATAATATAGATATGCACTCTAACAATTGAGACCTTTTAGGTGCAAGATAAAAGATAATGGTTATATTCCTTGAAAATTGATTTTGCAAAGTAAGATTTTGAATTTTAAAACAAAAGGACTAGACCACATGTGTAGTCTTGTCTAGGGGACATAATTACATGATTGACCTAGTTGGCCCTATTCTAAAATGGTGCATTTAGCATATTGAAGTGATGGTTCAATATTGGGCACAACTAGTACATTAGAAGAATCAAATTAAGTCCTAAAAACTTGCACTATGACATGCATGCAAAATGGTGTAAAATGTAATGGTAAAATTGTAGGGTTTACACTTTATCCTCTGAATTTTCCTCACTTGGTATGCATGCAAATCTATATGAGAAAGCTTGCCAAAGTGGAAATGAAAGAAATAAATAGTCACAATAATATATAGATTTTTTGGAATTAATAATATGAGTAACTAGAATACGTGTGTGCTTCCTTTGTTCTTGATATGCATTAGGTGTCCATTAGGTCTATTATATCATCAAAGGACAATCACCAACTTGTAAAAATTACACATAAATTAAGAATAGATTTAGTAATAATATATCTTCTTAAACTTTATGTACTGTGGAGGAGTGTCCATAAATACGAGATGAAAGAAAATCAACAATAAAATCTGAAATTTGTGACTAAAAATTGAGCATGATCAATACTATAAATTTAGAATCTGTACCTAGTGTATACTTGTGTGTGCAATCAATTTTTATACAATATACCCCTACTTTTCCTCCAATCAGAAAAATCATAAAGACATAGACCTACAAAAATAAACAACACCTTACCCCTTAGTAGCAAGACTAAGTTAAATTATAGAACGAAAATAAAAATTGTCATATGCAAATGGGTAAGTGCATGGAAATGGTATACAAAAAGGGGGTCAAAAGTGACCTCTTTTTTCCCGAAGCCAATTAAACTTAAACTTGGCTGGGCAATTTAAGATGCATGCACTTAAAATTTGAAGACATGACAATAACAAGAATTCTAGTAATTTGAATCTAGTTTGTAAAACATGTTAACAAGAATTGTGGTAATTTGAATCTATTTTGTAAACAACTATTTTAAAAAAAAAATAGTGAAGATTAAGAGGATAAATGTTATGCACACACAAAAGTGTTCTTGTTTTTCTTACTAAAATGTTCTTATTTTTCTTACTAAAATGTAACACAATGTCTCGTCTATGCCCCCTATTTTTTTGTTGCATTTAGTATTTTTAAATTTACAGGTTAGTAGAAATATAGGTAAGAGTGAGTACTAGAAGTGTATCTTTTGTAATTTTTTATTGAATATTTGTTTGCGATTTTTCATCCTAAAAACTACATCGTTGAGCATGTGTGTCACAAAACTTACACAAAAATAATTAAAAACGTATATTTGACATGCAACGAAAGTCTCAATAATGAATATCTATATTAATATGCACTCTTAATGGTGCTTAAGTTCTATTTGTATTTACAAGGTTGTTCAACATGCTTTTAGCTAATGAGGTGTTAGGGTCTCAAGAATCTTCAACAAAACATATGTGCCTTGTTTAAAAGAGCTTAATTTATTTAATAGCATAAAGAATTTGACAAATACTATGTTTATAGTAAAAGCTTAGAAATATTTGATATATAAGAAAATTCTCAATAATATACATGTACATTTATTTACGAGAAAATTTTATGTTAAAATGTTGTTCATCAAAATAAATCTTTTTTTTATGTTAAAATGTTCATCAAAATAAATCTTTTTTTTAATCGGTAAACGCTTTTGACTGGAGCTATGAACCAGTGAGGCCACATATGGGGGACCTCATTTCTCTTCCTACGCCTATTTGCATTCCCGCCAAGCTCCCTGCAGGACCCGACGCCATTCCTCTTGTCTGCTTCGCCTGCTTGCCAACTCCACCTCTCCATCGATCCCTCGAGCTCTTGGGCCCCACAGTAGCGCACAACATCCATCACTCACCCACTCCTATGTGCACTGATTGCTACCACCCTTGCACGGGCTTTCCTCTGTCATCTGCGCATCATCCAACGAACCTCGCAGTAGCGCACGCCATCCACCACTCGCCCACTCCTCTATGCACCGATCACTACCACCCTTGCACGAGCTTTTCTCTATCATCTATGCATCGTCCAACGTTCCCTTCATTCTTTGACCAGCGATAGTTCGTCCCACCTTCCACTGGTGGGATTCGAACTCAAGACAACAAGGAAGTTGTTGCTTGCAACTTGTCGTTGTACTGTGGGATCATCCTCCTTCATCAAAATAAATCTTATATTAAAATAGCATACCAATTTTTTTAGATAAATAATTATAATAAATATAAAATACCTTTAAAATCCACATTAACAAGAAATTATTAAAAATAAAATATTTAATTGTGTATCTTTAAACATTAAATGACATCTCTTAGTACTTAAGTTTATTTGATTCATTAATAATATGTCTCCTACATAATTAAATAAATAAGTATTGTTTTCTAATTTCTATTAATTTTTTCAATTAATTATTAAATAACTTTCTATTATAAAAATTATATTTGAAATCTTATTATTAATAAATTATAAAATGTTATTAAATATTTTTTAAAAATAAATACATATGAAATTAAATATTTTGAAATCATATGATTAAAATATTATTAAAGATATTTTATGACATTTAGAATATAAAAAAATAATTAAACTCATGGATCAATGAGTTGACTCCTTAAAACTACATTGATAGCAATATCACAACCTATAAAATATTTTCTATATTTTAAAATGTCAAAAACATAAGAAACTTTTTAAATAAATATTATTTTGTAATGACAAAAATTAAATAATAATTTATATTTTATATTTTTATTAAAAAATCTTTATAATTCTCCGAAAGATAAAAAACTTCCACAATATTTTTTCTAGAGACTCTTTTCTAAGATTATGAATATAAAAAAATAATTAAACTCATGGATCAATGAGTTTGACTCCTTAAAACTACATTGATAGCAATATCACAACCTATAAAATATTTTCTATATTTTAAAATGTCAAAAACATAAGAAACTTTTTAAATAAATATTATTTTGTAATGACAAAAATTAAATAATAATTTATATTTTATATTTTTATTAAAAAATCTTTATAATTCTCCGAAAGATAAAAAACTTCCACAATATTTTTTCTAGAGACTCTTTTCTAAGATTATGAATTATGACTCATCTTTAGAAGCTTCATGAAAGTCTCCTTAGAAAAGATATACGAAGAAAACACGTTGGTTCCTTTTCAATTTATCTTCACGTGTCCAAAATCTTAGCTATCCTTTTGGCTTTGTGTCTCATTTCTCCAAAAACTTCAAAACTTTTACAAACGCATATGGATGTTGACCTTTAAAACTTATTTATCTCAACATTTTGAAAAATACAGAATACTATTTTATTTTTTAAGTCGAAATTGTTTAAACAATTATTTTATTTATTTTTATTTTTTATTTAAATTTATATTTATTTAAGAGTTATTTTGTTTATTTGTTTAAGAATTTTCAAATGAAGCTTCCCCCTCTTAATGACCTTTAAATTTTGTCTCTTACATAATTATTTGAAATGTTAAAAATTATTTTAATATTATTCTACATGTATATGTTGAGATTTCTGGTTTGAAACTATGTGAGATTTTTAGCATCTAATGTTTTGGATCAAACTCTCCATGATCTATGATCACTCTTTTTCTCTTTCTGCATTATTCTGATGATGGATCATGGAGTTTGATCAGAAATGTCAATAAAAATCTCACACAGTTTCAAACCAGAAATCTCAGCATATACAATCAAATCCAAAAACAGATTCAACCATGGACTGTAAAAACTACATGCATATGTTGAGATTTCTGGTTTGAAACTATGTGAGATTTTTAGCATCTAATGTTTTGGATCAAACTCTCCATGATCTATGATCACTCTTTTTCTCTTTCTGCATTATTCTGATGATGGATCATGGAGTTTGATCAGAAATGTCAATAAAAATCTCACACAGTTTCAAACCAGAAATCTCAGCATATACAATCAAATCCAAAAACAGATTCAACCATGGACTGTAAAAACTACATGCTATTAACACAATCAAATCCAAAATCAGATTCAACCATGGACTGTAAAAACTACATGCTATTAACACAATCAAATCCAAAATCAGATTCAACCATATTCTCCTCTTGCTCTCTACCATCCTGATGATGGATCACGGAGTGTGATCCGAAATGTTGATGAAAAAAGCTTAAACACAATCAAATCCAGAAACAGATTCATGCAGCAATATGAATTGTAGAAATTTATTATCATTAATTATTCTACATGTTTTTAAAGCTTTTACAATAATAATGCCAATTTATAAAAATAAAAAATAAAAATTATTTGTTCCTCCAAGATGCCCTCAACAAAGAATATAACCCCCTCATTTATAGAGTGCTTAGAATTTGCCAAAGGACTTGAACTTGAATTACTCCCTTTATTTGATTAGTGCAAAGGATGGAGATAATACAAAGAAGCTTAATATTGAACAGTGAAGGTTGATTCCAAGTAGAGTAGAATCCCCAACTCAAAATATTGATATTGATATTGATTTGCTCCAAGGAAATTTGAAAACTTTCAACAGTTGAAATTCCACTTTCAAAATACAATGTCACATGTCACACTGCAACGATTTTAAAAAAAATGTTGCCCCATAATTTTGGAGCCATAGGTACAATCTTTTATTCTACCATCCCCCTACCAGAAACTATTCCTCTCTTCAAAATCACTGGGAAAAAAAAAATATTTTCCGTTGCAAATCCTGCAGAAAGGCTGAAAGCATATTCTGGAGAAAGCAGATTGTGCAACTTTTTCAGCGCCCAAAACTTTAAAAACAAAAAATCTTAAAATTCTTGAAGAATCTTCAAGAACCTCTGTAGATACTTTCTGCGGATAGAAGTCTCACAGAGAAGTGAGCCGACAAAAAAAATAGAAAGAACTTTCTGTGGAAATTAAAAATGGCTCCACAGCAAAAGCATTGAAGTTTTCAAAAAAACAGCAGTCCTCTAACATTTCAAAATTAGTTCCTCAACATTTATCACAAAACAATAGCAGCTTTCTCCTGTGAGGCCACTGGTGCAGCAAAGGCAATCAATGGCTCGTAGTGATCAGCACCAGCCCCACACCATCCTGCAATTATTAAGGAAAATTAATCAGATTTACAAGCCAACCAAGCTACTTTCAGCAAAGAGGGTGTAATTGGTATAAGAGGCTGAAAAGTCTTGTTGAATTATGATATTACTATCAGGATTCAACTGTGTAGTTTTCGAGTCAAACTCATTGATCCATATTTCATGAATAATGGTTCACATGAATCCTTCTCTCATGAATATGAATGATTCACTCAACAGTCATGCTAGATGATGCTCAGCACTCAATCTTGTTGAATTCCATTGTAATAAATTCAACATCATCACACAAAATGTGCAGACCTTTTGAAACAGAAGAGAAGAGTACCTGTGCCTTTCATTAAGAGGAACACAGGAGAGCCAAACACTTCGCCTCTAGGACTATGAGGAAGAAAGAAGAGACAATTTTCTTCTCCTACCATGGCATCAGATCCGTGAGCTTGAACCTGTTATCAATAAAACCAAGTGAGCAAAAGAACCACTCTTCATTTGTGTTGTTAATATGACCAATACAAAAATAATTCCCATTCCACCCAATCGCTCTACATTTGCCCTTTTATGAATAAAACTAATACTAAACAATAATTACAATAAAAAAATCTCTCTTTTTCTATGTTTTCGATTGACCTAGAAATTTGCTTGACATACCACAAAAATTTCTCGTTTGAACTCTGTGGCTAAACTCTCAATGGCAATATCATCCCCAAATGCTGCTGCATGGCCTTCCCTGTTCTCCTCCACATTCATTAGACCTTCTTGAGTGTACTGTAACGTGATTATATCATATTCATCATCTGCATTCCCTGTTACAGACATGTACTTGGCCCAGCTATTACCATCGTTTACAGCAATGCATCTTTCCTTGTAGACAGCCTCGGCAGCAGCTTCTCTGGAAAAATCATAAATATCCCAGTCAGGGCAAATCCTAGATGAGTAATCAACTAGATCCTAAAATCTGGTTCTGTCCCATCATTAGCCTTTAGGGCAGCATACAAGTTCTTCTGAGAAAAGAAAAAATAGCTAACCAATGTGTAAAATTAGATAAATAGAAAACACACACTGACCTGATTGGGAACAATTCTGTCCAGGGGGGTTAAGTATCATTACCAGTTCATAAACAGATTTAGAGATTTCTTAATTTGGGGATGTATTAAGATATCAGATTTAAGGCAATTAAAATTAATAAAACCGCAAACACAACCAAATCATATTTTGAATTTTACATTACATGAAATAGAGATAGGAATGCTTTGATAATATAGGCTTTTGGCAGAAACAGTGTAGGTTATTTTTTATCTACATTTGGGATCAGTCTCTCTCTAATTGATCATCAGATGAAAGAGAGATATCAAGGTTTTCTTAGAGAGGGTACCAAAAACCAGACCAAGCATATGATATATGTTTGACAAGCATGTACAACAAATAGCGTTTGCAAAATTGAAAAAAGTAGGCAATTTTCATAAAAGGGAAACACTAAAAACCAAATAAACCGACACCTTAATCAGAATGAAGTAGAAGAACCGACATTCATTAAACTGCTATGATGTCTTCTTATTTTTTATTTTATTTTTATGAAAGATGTCTTCTATTTTAGTAATGATGCAAGACAATAAGAATTAATCCTCTTTTATTCTAAAAACAGTCCCACCTTGATACGTGCATTTTAATAAGGTAGCAGAGTTTTCCGTCATTCATGCAGAATTCAAAAGATTATTTTTAGAATTAATGATATATATTTTTGTATTGACATTTTAGATCACACTCAGTAATCTATCTTTAGGAAGAGGAAAATGAAGAACTAGTTTGCAGGCATAGTCTTAAAAAGAGGCAGAAAAAGAAATGACAAGAAGAACAAATCTGAAGAAGAAAAAGCAAAACAAAAGAAAGAAATTGAAATAAAGAAGTGTGATCTGAAAAGTCTACACAAAAACATACATAGTTGATTTCGGAAACAATTCTCTAAAAAATTCTTCCCAAATTAACACATAAATACATAAACAAGTAACTAGAACACACGAAAGGATTTATAAACACGTCCAAATCATCAAGGCAGTGCTTGTAACTAATAAAATAAAAAAGTTAACCCCTGTTTTCAACCATTATCAGAAAGTACAAAGATTCAAGGACAGGAAGCAGCAAACAAATGATAACACAATCGGGAAACCTGCCAAGAGGAAACTACCATTGGATGATGCCTATGCATTCCCATTCATATCTATATTTAAAATGATTAAATTGAAATTGAAAAATACATAGCTGAAACCAGATAACATTGAACTGATATAACGTTGGATACATCAAAACACGTCTAGTATAATCCGTCAATCAAAATCCGAAACTTCAGCATCCGTATTGAGAACCTTAGAAGAAAAGTACAAATATACGAGACATAAACTAAACATAATAACAACAAAATCAACTGCCCTGAAATCACCAAAATTAAATAGGAAACCAGATCGCAAAAAAAACACAGAGAGAAATACCACACTAAAGTACACTAAAACTAGATTGCCCTTAAATCAGCTAAAAACAAAAAGGATTTTAGGTTTTAAGGGAATCTGAGTAGAGAATCTTCTACAGTCATAATGAAAACCTTAAAATCTTGAAGTTCAAAATTTGTAGTAATAAACAAATTTAAACCCAAAATAGGAGGCCCTGGATCCAGCAAAACCCATTTGGGTTTCAACCGATAAAATTAAAACCCATTTCAATTTAACAGGTAAAATTATAAATCATTTGGCATTTGACTGCTAAAATTGAAAACCATTAAGTTAATAGCTGGGAAATTTAACACCTATTTGGATTTTAACTGCAAAGAGTAATACCAATTCGGATTTTAGCTGCTCAAATTTAAACCCATTTGTATCTTAACTAGTAAACTCAACACCCATTTCGACTTCAACCGCCAATAATAAAACCCATACGGAGTTCAACTGCTAGAGCTAAAATTCATATGGGTTTTACGTTCTAAAACTAAGAAATTAAAAAAGGAAAAAACACTTTCCCCTGACAGAAATGTTATCTCCAAAATTGAATTCAAGACATTGACCAAAAAAAAGGCAATATCCATACCTGGAAACACCCACCCGAACGAGATCGTTGATGGATTCATCGAGAGCTTCTCGATGGGCTTTGACGGCCAGCAGCTTCACCTCCTGCACAATGTGCACCCCCCACCCATCGTTCAGATCTGCTGCATACAAATGCTTTATTACCAAATCAATCTCCCCCTTCA
>VDFB02087981.1:0-20259 GCA_007258455.2 Sequoia sempervirens | reverse complement strand
TTCTTCAACTAAAAACTCGTCACTGCGGGAAAATGCCTTAGAGATAGCAAAAACTGAGAGATGTTATTGTAGAGGGTCTCAAAATGATCTCATAGCAGACAAAGAGTCTGTAGGAATCACGGTTTTTGAGAAATAGAGATTCAAAGCGATTAAGCCCTTTAGCACCCTTTGACCTTAAGGGAAATCGCCTATCCAATGTAGCTCATGGCAGTATTCTGGCGTATTTCAAAGTAAAAAAGCATAATCACCCCTTAGTTAAAGGAAACCCATCCGAACGTGTTGGAATAGTCCATTTGGTCCTACGAGTTGCAAAATGAAAGTTGCACCACTTTGAAACTTTACATTGCTTGCATCTAACAACTTTTTCCTCAACTGAAAAACTTGTCACCGCGGGAAAACGCCTCTGAGAAAGCAAAAAATGAGAGAGGTTATTGTATAGGGTCTCAACACAATCCCATAGCCTCAAACAAAGAGTTTATAGGCGTCACAATTTCTGAGAAATAGAGATTCAAAGATTACTGCCTTTTAGCACTTTGGACTCTTAAGGGAAATCACCGGTCCAATGTAGCTTAGAGTGATTCGACATATTTGGGTGTAAAAGAGGACCATACCAAGTGTAAAAGTACCCATCCAGATGTGTTGGAATAGTCCGTTTGGTCCTACGAGTTGTAGAACAAAAGTTGCACCACTTTGCAACTTTACATTGCTTGCATTTGACAACTTTTTCCTCAACTGAAAACTTGTCACTGCGGAAAACGGCCTCTGAGATAGCAAAAACTAAGAGAGGTTATTGTAGAGGGTCTCAACATGATCCCATAGCCTCAAATGAAGAGTCTATAGGTGTCATGGTTTCCAATAAATAGAGATTCAAAGATTTCTGCCTTTTAACACTTTGGACTCTTAAGGGAAATCGTCAGTCCAATGTAGCTCAGAGTGATTTGGCATATTTGGGTGCAAAAGATGAACACCCCTAGCATAAACGTACCCATCCAGATGTGTTGGAATAGTCTATTTGGTCCTACGTGTCGCATAATAAAATTTTCACCACTTTGCAACTTTACATTACTTGCATTTGAAAACTTTTTCCTCAACTAAAAGCTCATCACCGTAGGAAAATGCCTTTGAGATAGCAAAAACTGAGAGATGTTATTATAGAGGGTCTCAACACGATCCAATAGCCTTAGACATATAGTTTTTAGGCATCATGGTTTCTGAGAAATAGAGATTCAAAGATTGGCTCCTTTTAGCACTTTGGGCTCTTTAAGGGAAATCGTCGGTCCAATGTAGCTTGAAGTGATTTGGCACATTTGGTTGCAAAATAAAACCATCCCTAGTATAAATGTACCCATCTAGATGTTTTGGAACAATTCATTTGGTTCTATGAGTTGCAGAATGAAAGTTGCACCACTTTGCAACTTTACACTACTTGCATCTGACAAGTTTTTCCTCAACTAAAAAATCATCACCGTGGGAAAACAACTTCGAGATAACAAAAATTGAGAGAGGTTATTGTAGTGGGTTTCAATACGATCCCATAGCCTCAGACGAAGATTCTATAGGCATCATGGTTTTTGATAAATAACCCTTCAAAGATTGCTGCCTTTTAGCACTTTGGACTCTTAAGGGAAATCACCGGTCTAATGTAGCTCAAAGTGATTTAGTGTATTTGGGTGCAAAAGAGGACCATCCTTAGCGTAAACATAGCCATCAAGACGTGTTGGAACAATCTGTTTGGTCCAACAAGTTGTAGAACGAAAGTTGCACCACTTTGCAACTTTGCACTACTTGTCAAAATTGCAACTTATTATCAATTGATGGAAGTTCAAGATTCATGTCTTGTTGTAGTTCATTGGAAAATAGTTGGAAGTTGTTTGGTCATGGCCTAATTAGGTAGGAATTAGATGTTAGAAGGGTTTGGGAGAGCAGGGGAGGTCAATCGAGGTTTGGGTATGATGCCCTAGATGTGAAAAGTGTGGTTTTTGAGTGAAATTGGGAGGTTTAAGGGTGTTATTGATTGAAATATGTTGGGTCAAAAATTTCTAAAGGTGTATTAAGCCTATGCAGACTTCTATAAATGTGTTTGGCATGTTTTTTGAGTGAGAAAGTGTGCAAATGCATACTTTTAGTTAACCCCCTTATAATCTAGGCAAAATGAGGGTTACATGATTAAGTGACTTAGATGATGTTTAAAAGGATGATAGTTATGGAATTTGGATGTTTATAGCTTGGTGAGATACTATCCAAAGGAATCTTGGAGGGGCATCAGTTTTAAAGAGGATTTGTTTTGCAAATTTGGGTTAATTAGAGCCCTGTTTGGTGTAATAGTTCAATTTCAATGGGGTTATTCAAAACAAGTACATTAGGTTTTGAGATATGTTAAAGAGAAGGGTAATGGGTGTCTCACAACCTTTTGTTTTGTGGGTTTGAGCTGATTTTGTGAAGATATTGATTCTTACTCAAGATGATTTTATACCTTTTACATGTTATTATGCTTCAATGAACATTAAGTGACATTGATTTTTATCCAGATGATTATATTACTTTCGAATGAACACTGTAACATGAAATTCATTTCATTAAGTTGTATCCACTTTTCATTAATTTTAAAACTTCTTTTGAAAAAAAAATCAGTTGCACACTTCATTACACAAGTTTAAAAAATAAAATAATGTCAAACGTAAATTCCTTCAACAGAGCTTGAAACCATGGTATTCTCAAAATGAGTGTTCGATAAAAATGTATTGGTAGACATGTATGAAAAATGTGGTACAATAGAAAAGGAAATTCATTGTTTGAAAAATCTCCTCAAAGAAATAGATGGATTACCAATTGTAATTCATAAGTTCTATTAAAATGTTATTTCGTTAATCTATAACATACATTATCAATCATAACTTTAAAAAATTCTAAGATAATTATACATTCCATTTTGAAAATTAGAAGTAGATATACATGCACACGAGGAACAAATTAGATCAAATATCAATTCTTATATATCAAACTGTAGAATAATTGTGTTTGTGCATATACAAATTAGGCATATGCCTACTCAAAACAAGTTTTACAAATTGTGGCATATATGCCATCTCAAGATCTATCAAACCTTAAGTACATGTCAATTTATATCATATCCTAATCCTGTACTAGACCAGCAAAATCGAGCCTCCTCGAAGAAGTTAGATGCTCTGAAGTTTCCCACACAATAACATTTCAAACCAAAAATTAGATTGTGAATGGTTGACAAGATAGACTAGTAAATAGAAACTTATATACCATCATTTATAAATTACAAATTTAACATCAAAATCAGTATACATGTACTATATTATATCAATAATGCAATTCTTGTTTACCTTAGATCTTTTTCTCTTTTTTGCAAGATGTTCTGCATATGATTGTCCCTTAGGATGATCAAGAGTTCTCGTATAAAGTAATGGTCTCTCACTCGTCACAATGCCGAGACAAACAAAGGACTATAGCAGATAAAATAAAAATGATACAAATTAACATATAATTGTTGACAAATAATCATATATACTAATCACATATCTACTCCTATCTAAACGTAAATGATCTGCAATATAAAATAAACACATACCTACTGTGATGCTATGACACTAGATGGGCTCATAGTGGATGGATCAGCTAAGATGGTTTCCTATATAAAAAATGACAAGAATGTAAATGCACATGCACATATAATTATGTCAAAAATAAAAAAATATATACTGGTGCAATTTCATCCAATGGGTCAGACTCGGTCAACAAGGCTGTATAAGAACCAGGTTGCTGCATAAATAGACAAGATTACATTAGACTATCAATATATGTAGTACATGTATTTAAACATAATAGATTTCAAAGATTAACATCTAAAATAACAATTTAAATTATTTACCATGTACTGATTGTCTAAGACAAATGAAATGGCAGTATGCATAACCTGCTGCACTTTCAACATCTACTCCTCTGTCAACAACTGTTAAAGATTCTAGCACATAAACATATATTAGTACAAGTATCCTTCATAAAATATGAAAGAATTTACATAAAACACACTATGAAATTGCTTTAAGACTTACCGGTCCTCTCATATCATCCCTGGCGCCGATGTATCTCTTTGCAATGCTCCACCGTTTCTATCAACGGCACCGTCAAATGACTGTGCAACATGATGGATTTACCTCACCAAATGATCACTCAATGAATGTAATGCATAAATGTTCAAAGTCCCCGCATCTACAACAATCTCAGGGTAAGGTAGTGGAGTCAGAGCAACAATAGGTGGAGGGGAACCGGGTGACTCTTCGGCGCGGCCTCTAGGGTCTATCCCTGGTGGCATCCCTCTACCAGCACCCTGGAAATCTCACATGTCAAAGTAATTGACATGTTTCCCTAGCACAAACTCAACATATAATTTTTAGAGAAAATACTGAGTGACATCAAGATTGTTGTTGGGTGGTTTATCAAAAACCATCCACCAATGTCTCCAAAAATGATCTAATATGCCTCTATGGGTGCACCATTTAATTGAAAATTTTGGTTTTCGCACATTAACAGGCTATCCAATTCTATGATCTATGAATAACTAGGATAATTGGGATTTTTCAATATCAAGAGCCTTCATCTCATCATATGATAACCCATCAGCATAAAATTGTCTTTGTTCCTCTCGCCACTATGCAAATCTATTATGTTGAGTTGCCAAAGTTTGAACATTTACAATGATTGTTTCCAAAGTGTTTTTCATATCTGATAGTTCATCGAGTGTCTCATAGATTTGACACGCTTTTCTTAATTGATCCAAATTTCTATGAATAGACTCGTGTATTGTTGGCACATTTTCATTTGGAAACAATGGTTGCGGTGGAGGATTTGGAGGGTATTCATTTTTTGCAGGATTAGGGTTTTCATTTTGTGTGGGGTTAGGGTTTTCATTTTGATCCATTTTAAACTTGTTAATTAATAATTTTTTTAAAAATTAACAATGGTTTTAATCTAATAAAAAATCTATCAAATATACCCTATTTTTGACTAACATTAAAAAAAAAGAAGCAAAATGAATAAAAATTGAAAAAATCAAACATACCTTACAAATTTGATGATTTTTTTGGTAATTTCACCTCTCCCAAATGGATATCTGAGTTGCACTATTCAAACAAACGCGCATGCATAGTGAAAATATAGCTCTCGAGTATTTTTAAGTCTATTTATAAAGTAGGAAACGAATATCCGTTTCTTGCTTTACAACCTTTTTAATTAAATGGTCGCGTCCGAGACCCGATCATATTTAACTACGCTTGGTTTTTTTGAAATATCTAATATTTAATATAATATAATACATATTATATTATAATATAATACATATTATATATAATATGTATTATATTAATTTTAATATACTAATATATAATATTATAACAATATAATACATTATTTATAATATAATAATATATGTATTATAATATTAATATAATATAATATAATATAATATTATAAATATAATATAATACAATATTATAATATAATAACACAATATTATAATATACAATAACACATAATATAATATAATATATCACACAACATAATATAATTATAATATAACAACATATACCATAATATAATATAATATAATAATAATAATATACCATAATATAATATAATATATACACAATATTATACTACAATATAATATAATATTATACTCACATAATATAATATGAATATAATACAATATTATACCATAATATAACATAATATAATACACACTATAATATAATATAATATAATACAATAATATTATACCATAATATAAATATAATATAATATTACATATATTATAAAGGCCATTATGTTATATGTATTATATAATATATATATTATATTATAATATAATATATGAGCTATATTATAGTCATAATATATATATTATATTATAATATAATATATATATTATATTATAATATTAGATTATGTCATATGTATTATATTATAATATAATATAATATTATAATATAATATTATATTATATGTATTATATTATAATATATATTACATATATTATATTATAATATATACACACATATATTATATACATACATATCATATTAATATAATATAATATCATATTATATTATATCGACATATAGGTATAATATAATATCATATTATATTATATTGATATTATATAATATAATATAATATTATATAAAAATGATCTCTCGGTTTTTTTTTACCTTATAACACAAAAGAATAGATATCCGCGTATTGGAACGAATATTCAGTTTCTATGATTTACAATTTTTAATAAAATGGTTCAGACCATATTTAATTAAGTGGTTTTTGAAATATTTCATATTTAATATAATATAATATATATTATAGTATAATATATATTATATATAATATAATATATATAATATATGTTATATTATATTAATTTTAATATAATACATGTGTTATTATATATAATATATATAATATAATATAATATAATATAATATATAGTATATAAGATAATATAATATAATATAATATAATATAATATAATATTATATTATAATATAATATATGTATTATATTATAATATATAATTTAATACATATATAATATTATATTATAATATAATATAATATCATATAATATAATATAATATTATATAATATGACCTCTCGAGGTTTTTTTTTTTAATTATAATACAACGAATAGATATTTGTTATATAAAATATAATAATTGGTCGGGCCAAACCCAACTCAATTATAAATATTGCTTTAAACAAAATGGATATCCGTTTTGTAATAGATATCCGTTTTGTAATGAATATCCGTTCATAACAGATATTCATTTTGGTTTGGTATTACTAAACCAAAACAGATATTGTACTTGGGCCTGCAAAAAGTGAAAGACATGAATTTTGCATTTTTGGATGTGTTAAAAATGCATTTTTTTCACATCGCCACTTTTTGGACCCCCATGATCTTGCATAGACCCTTCCTTTATGCATGTGACTCAGTTCACCATTTATGGACCTAAAGGTAATCTTTCCAAAAATCACAAAATGAGTACACAACTTACCTGCACCAGAAAAGTTTTATCTCTTTTGAGGTTGAAGGTTATCTTGTGACCAATAACATTTTGCTAGTAAAAGCTTCTTGAGAAAGTATTACAAAAGATTCTAGAACATTTTTTTTCTTTCTAGGAAAATAACAGTCATTCCCTTCAATATTCAAATCCATAAATGTTTGATCTCTTATAACATAAAATATTGATATGATGGAGAGTTTTGTTGAAATCATTGGTAATACCCTGGTGTGAATTGTGAATGGAAGTTGAGTGATTTTTTTTGTTATAATCATATTAAATAGAAAAGGTGCAACCAAAAGCGCATTCCTTATTTTGAGAAAAAAATGTATTACTTTGAATGGATTAATTTGATATCTGCTATTTTAATTTTTTTAGTTTTAACTTTTCATAGTCAGTGAAAACCCTGTTTGTTGGATATTAATAGTGCATTTGTATGGATTGTTTGGTAATTGGGAATTTGAAATAAGGTAGCTGAAAATTATGATATACTTAGATTTATTTATTTTTATTGTCAATAGATTGAATCAACAACTCTACGGAGATTGGCTTTAGGTTTGCTTCACTTTTGAGCAACTTCTGCCCACTTTATCTTTCTGCATTGTTCACAATAGCACACATATTGTGCTGCATCTTGCAATAAGTCACATGCTGCATCTTCATGTACATATTTTTTAAACCGTGAAATGAATTTTATGTTTATTTGGTGGTTTAAAATTTATTTCTTTTGTTTCAGCAAAAGCTCTTAATTCTGATATACTTGGATCTACTTTTTGTTTATTGTGCATAGATTGAAAAAACAACTCTAAGGAGATTGGTTTTGGTTTGACTCACTTTTAAGCACCATCTGGTCACTTTATCTCTTCTGCATCATTTCCAATAGGACACAGTTTTTGCAAAATCTCACGGTCAGTCACTTGCCGAAACATTTTTTGTTGTGACTATATCTTCCTTGCTCTTTACTTGAACAATTTGATGTATTTTTTGTTTTCTCGTGCTTTCTTTGTTTACTTCCCTCCAAATGGGCTTGGTTTAGGTTGTGTTGGATGTACACATGTTTCCTAAATGATGTTGCATAGTTGTGTCCATTACATCTCTCAGCTATATCTAAATACAAAGAAACATTTACAAGTGAGACGATATTTTTTTAATATAGAATTTTTAGTTTTTACCTTTCCAAATGAATTTTTTTGATGTACTTACATCTCAAGAAAGGTGGATGATATATGTATGTAGAAATTAGAAGAAAATTACATACAATTTTTTCCTAATTACTGGAAAGCAATTCTTAAGATAGAAAAATAAACTTCAACCTTTCTAAATGATTTCAATGGATTTCTCATTCATGCTGTGAGGACAGTTGTATAACAATTTTTGACATAATATTAAATGATTTGCAATAGGTTGCAACACATACTCTTCTTGCTACACTAACTGATTTCATTTTATTTTGTCTTCTTACAAATCACTTTAAGGACAACATTGTTTTCAAAATAGTTTCCCACTACCCCAAATCTCATGACCACAAACTTGATTTTCAAAAATGAAATCTTAATGGGGATTTGTTTTAGAAATTTTTAATGACATGAAATAGTCATATGGAAGATGGAACATATTGAATTGATAATGTTTCCAATGTGGATTTTAACATTGTGTAGTACTCCCGACTTATTGGGGTCACATGCTTTATTTTCTATTTTCTAGGTGTGGTTATATTTTACAGCATGCTTGAAGCCTTCTCAATTGTGTATTGCTGTAGATTTTATATATTTACAAACTATCCTTTATTACTTATCTATTTGTGGATGGTTACTTCGATTGTCATATGTAATAGTCCAAATAAAATTCAGAGAACTACTTAAACTACAACTCTCAAATCAATTTTCCCTTTTTCATATAAACATATTTAACAAAATAAAATTCAATATATTGTCTTCAACGTACCCATTGTACCCCAAGGTGCGATTGCTAGTAACTATATTTTCTCTTTTCTCTAGAAATCCCTTCAAAATATGGAAACTACCAAATCCTACCTTAATGGGATGCAACACACAAAAATATTGTCATAAATGCTTAAAACTTATTTTTGGTTTCAAATTTCTTACTCAAACTACATTCCTCCAACTTCCCACATTGTTGTTCGTTAATGCTATAGAGAGTAGGTAGTTTTCTCTTCAAAAAGTTAAAAAAAATTGAGTTTAAATTGTTATAAACGAATACAATGACAAGTAGAAAAATAAACACCAAAAAGGGGTGGGATGCCCCTACATAAAAATACTATGGTAAAAAAATTGTGAGCCCTTGCCGAGTAGTGGCTAAAATTCTATGTTGCTAGAGTTTAAAAAATTAGTTTAAGCAAGAACCATACTGTTGCTACAAGTTAGTAGATTTGTTACTATGGTTTGAACTGGAATGACTCAAATTTTGTTGGGATTAACCAAGTGGCATCATCCACTAGTTCTCTCTTCTATTTAACTAGAAACCTTTTGTACTCTTTTCCCCTAATCTTGGTAACCACTCTAGATTCCAAAATGTATTCAATATCCTTTTTTCGCTCTCTCTCTCTCTCTCTCGTAGTTGTTCCATCCACATTTCTACTAGTGTTTCCTCTTTCTCTTTATATTTTAATGTCTCTCCTTCATAGTAAGTGTGAAAATTAGAAACATTAAAAATTGGAGAGATGCTTAAACCAATAGGTAATTCCAATTCATAAGCATTTTGGGAAAACTTCTCAACAATTTTACATGGTCTAATCTTCTTCCACTTGATCTTGTGAAAGATATGGATTAGAAAAATTTCCTTTCATGGACATGTGCAAGTACCATATCTGCCACTTTGAAATTATCTTTTTCTTCTCTTAAGTGATTCCCTCTCTTTATATCGTTGGTTGCTCCAATTGAGTCTTTCTCTTTATTTCTAGTGCAAATATTTCATGTGCTTTCTAAAATCTTCTCCTCCAACAATCCACACATGAACCTTGGTATTTGTAAGCTTGCTTATCTGAAATACCCACAGGTTACATCCATAAACAGTTTGAAATGAGGTCTTACCTATACTTTTGTTGATTGAATCATTACATAAGAAAATTTGGCTTGAGGCAATATCAAATCCCATTGCTTAGGATTTTCACCAACCAAACATCTTGTCAAATTTCCCAAGATTTGATTAAAAAATTCAGCCTATCCATCCATTTGAGGATGATGTGCTAAGCTCAACTTTAATTTGGTACCTAATTTCTTCCAAAGTGTCCTCCAAACACTTAGTACAAACTTATTGTCACAGTTTGAAACTATAATTTTCAATAAGTCGTGCATTAGGACAATCTACTCGAAAGATAAATTTCTAGCATGTGTGGACTCATTGGCCTTTTGTACTCTATAAAATGAGCTATTTTTGAGAGTCTACCAACAACCACAATTTATATAATCCTTACTCTCTGTGTTCTTTCCGGTGCAGCCACAAAATGCATGCTTATATCATCCTATGGTCTCTTTGGTATGGGTAATGGCTGATAAAGTTTGTTAATCCAAAGGGTATGCCACTCGCACCTCCTTGAATTCCTCGGTCCCCAAAGTTTGAATGTAAGTTTTACCTATGTTGAATATTTAAGCCTTTCAGATTGTTTTGGTTTCCTTTCCATTTATACATTTCATTTGACACCCATATCCTAGAAAGTCTAAAACATAAAATTTTCCTAAGTGGTTAATTTTTTTCTTTTTAGATTGTCAAGGTTTCCCTTGCTTTCGTATCATTCCTTGACTTTCTTGACCCTTAAAGCTCAAAAATATTTAAAAGGCGTAGCTCTATCACATTTTTCAAACTTCAAACTTCTTCATCCATCCATCCTTGTCAGAATTTTGGAGTTTAAAATCTCCCCATCCCCATTAAAACTGTAATCCCAACCTTGCATCCCCCAAAATTTTATATGCTGAAATTTCCCTTATTCCATTCTAAAATTCCTCTAAGTCTTTACAAATTTCATGGTTACCCATCCATTCATTCTTTTCCTTCTATTCTTGATGCCTTGAGGGTGTAACTTTTGTCTACAAACATCGTCATACTTTTGGATTATTGGAGTATCACATCTCCTCATCCCATTGGAAAGTTGTTCAATGAAGGCCCGATGTTTGATGATAAGGTGTTTTTTCGGGATACCAGAGGTGAATGTGCTCAAATCCTCGATCTGATAGGTATGCAAATGAAATGCAACCTAGGGGCTCGATGTTCCAATTTTTTTTTAAGTCAAGACATATGAGGATTTTAAGCTCCACTCTAGCAAGCATGATGGTATGTGATGAACTGAAACTCCAATGATTTTGATTTTTCTTTTTTAGAGGTTCAAGAATATTGATACCTAATCATCCAAAGGTCCGATAAAGTATAAGGTGATTATTTTAATGGCTATAAAGGCTTGTTGTATATTTCAGTTCAGTTTCTTACATGTGTAATGTGAAACTATTGTTGTATATTTTTTCTTATGTTAGATTCAAAGGCAACACTACCTTCTCTTACGTTAGATGTCTTTTTTTATTCCATGGAATCTTCCAATGAACTTTTTCATATTTGTTGTGAGTTTATTTATCTCTCATTTTCAAAAATACTATTGTGAGTAGGTTTAACATACTCTACTTTCTTTTGTTGAATCTACACGGTTATAAAACCCTACCTCTCCACACATATTTAACAAAATCCACCATCTATTTGGTAAATTATAGTGCTATTCATTACTGTAATATTTTATTTTTATTTGAATTCAATAAAACCATATCAAAGTTACATTTTCTTTAAAATTTTTGTCTTTTGATAAAGGTGGCATCAATATCTTGAGGGGATTTCATCAATGTAGTAATTATTGGGATTAGACTTGGAGAAAATCTATACACCAACAGTATTGTGCTAAAATAATTCTCATAGAAGGGGAGGTTATGAAGTCCACAAACCCAGATGAACTTGCACGGTGATGAAAAACAAGAGGGAAAGAACACTTGGAAAATGATAGTGCAAACATAAAATAAAAAGGAAAGGGAAAATTTAAGAATTGACTAAACAATTCCACCACTTTTGGATCAATACGAAGAGTGATTTTATAATTTCACACCACATAAGGTCATGTGCTAGGGAACTAAATCACCATTTAACATTGGAAATGTATGTCTATTTAGTTTTGGGCCCTTGAAGAATCACCCTCAATATGAATGGATATGACACTACTTTGGATCACAAGTTGTAGACCCACAACCATCACTTGAGCCTTAGCCTGATACCTTTTGTATTCTTTTCCCCTAATCTTGCTAACCACTCTAGATTCCAAAATGCATCCAATATCCTTTTTTTCTCTCTTGAGTAGTTGTTCCATCCATATTTCTACTAGTGTTTCCTCTTTCTCTTTATATTTTAATGTCTCTACTTCATAGTAAGTGTGAAAATTAGAAACATTAAAAATTGGAGAGATTCCTAAACCAATAGGTAATTCCAACTCATAAATTTTTGGGAAATCTTCTCGATAATTTTACATGGTCCAATCTTCTTCCACTTGATCTTTTCAAAGGATGGATTAGAAAACATTCCTTTCATGGACATGTGTAAGTACCATATCTGCCACTTTGAAATGATCTTTTTCTCCTCATTAGTGATTCCCTCTCTTTATATCGTTGGTTGCTCCAATTGAGTCTTTATTTCTTGTGCAAATATTGCATGTGCTTTCTAAACTCTTCTCCTCCAGCAATCCACACATAAACCTTGGTATTTGTAAGCTCGCTTATTTGAAATACCCATAAGTTGCATCCATAAACAATTTGAAATGAGGCCTTACCTATAATTTTGTTGATTGAATCATTACATAAGAAGATTCAGCTTTAGGCAATATCAAATCCCATTGCTTAGGATTTTCACCAACCAAACATCTTGCCAAATTTCCCAAGATTTGATTAAATACTTCAGTCTATCCATCTATTTGAGGATGAATGTGCTAATCTCAACTTTAAATCGGTACCTAATTTCCTACAAAGCGTCCTCCAAACACTTACTACAAACTTAATGTCACAGTTTGAAACCATAATTTTCGATAAGCTATGCATCATAACAATCTACTTGAAAGATAAATTTCTAGCATGTGTGGACTCATTGGCCTTTTGTAATCTATAAAATGAGCTATTTTTGAGAGTCTACCAACAACCACAATTTATATAATCCTTACTCTCTATGTTCTTGCTAGCCCAACCACAAAATGCATGCTTATATCATCCTATGGTCTCTTTGGTACGTGTAATGGTTGATATTATTTTTTAATCCAAAGGGCATGACACTTGCACCTCCTTGAAGTCCTTGGTCCCCAAAGTTTGAATGTAAGTTTTACCTATCTTGAATATTTCAGCCTTTCAAATTGTTTTGGTTTCCATTCCATTTATATAATTCATTTGACACCCCTATCCTAGAAATTCTAAAACAAATTTTTTTTGTAAGTGTTTAATTTTTTTATCCTTTTTGACTGTCAAGGTTTCCCTTGCTTTCATATCATTCCTTGGATTTCTTGACCCTCGAAGCCCAAAAGTCTTGAAAAGGCCTAGGTCTATTGCATTTGTCAAAATTTAGACTTCTTCATCCATCCATCCTTGCCACACTTTTAGAGTTTAAAATATCTCCATCCCCATTAAAATTGTAATCCCAATCTTGCGTTCCCTAGAATTTTATACCCTGACATTTCCCTATTCCATTCTAAAATTCCTCTAAGTCTTTCAAAATTTCATGGTTCCCCATCCATTCATTCTTTTCCTTCTATTCTTGATGCCTTGAGGGTCTAACTTTCATCTACAAACATCATCGTACTTTTCGATTATTGGCGTATTACATCCCCTCAAGCCATTGGAAAGTTGTTCAACGAGGACCCAACTTCTGATGATAAGGTGTTTTGTCGAGATATTAGAGGTGAACATGCCCACATCCTTAGTCCGATAGGTATGCGAATAAAATGTAGCCTGATGGATCGATGTTCCAAAAAATGTTTATGTCAAGACATATGAGGATTTTATGCTCCACTCTAGCAAGCGTGATGGTATGTGATGAATTGATACTGCAACAGTTTTGATTTTTCTTTTTTTGGAGGTTCAAGAATATTGATACCTAATCATCCAAAGGTTTGATAAAGTATAAGGTGATTATTTTAATGGCTATAAAGGCTTGTTGAATATTTTAATTCAGTTTCTTGCATGTCCAATGTGAAATTATTGTTGTATATTTTTTCTTATGTTAGATTCAAAGGCAACGATGCCTTCTCTTACGTTAGATGTCTTTTTTTATTCCATGAAATCTTTCAATGACCTTTTTCATATTCATTGTGAGTTTATTTATCTCTCATTTTCAAAAATACTATTGTGAGTAGGTTTAACATACTCTAATTTCTTTTGTTGAATTTAAAAAATTATAAAACCCTACCTCTCCACACATATTTAAAAAATCTACCTTCTATTTGGTAAATTATAGTACTATTTATTACTGCAATATTTTATTTTTATTTGAATTCAATAAAACCCTATCAAAGTTCTTGTAAAATATGTAGTTACATTTTCTTTAAATTTTTTATCTTTCAATAAAGGTGGCATCACTATCTTGAGGAGGGGATTTCATCATAGTAATTATTGGGATTGGACTTGGAGAAAATCTATACACCAATAGTATTGTGCTAAAAAAATGCATATAGAAGGGGAGGTTATGAAGTCCACAAACACAGACCAACTTGCATGGTGATGAAAAATAGGAGGGAAAGAACACTTGGAAAATGATAGTACAAACATAAAATAAAAAGGAAAGGGGCAATAAGAATTGACTAAACAATTCCACCACTTTTGGATCAATACGAAGAGTGATTTTATCATTTCACACCACATAAGGTCATGTGATAGGGAACTAAATCATCATTTAAGTTTGGAAATGTATGCCTATTCAGTTTTGGACCCTTGAAGAATCACCCTCAATATGAATGGATATGACGCTACTTTGGATCACAAGTTGTAGACCCACAACCGTCACTTGTGCCTTAACTTCGTTATTTATTCCCTTAACATTTTTTGTTTTTGAGGCCACCCTTGCCAACCGTCTAGAAGAGTCCTTTATGATGTACATTCGATACCTTAAGCTCTCATATTTGCACATGAGACACTACCATAATTTAACTTGAGAGATTCATTTGGTTGTCTTTCTTGAGAGAGAAAAGATATTTTGTAACAACCCTTCAATGAGTCTTGTTGATAATATATGTATCAAACTAGATGATACATGTTCAATGTGTGTAGCTATGTAAATATTTATTATGCACGCTTAAATAGTAGATCCGTCGATCACATTCATTAGATGTACTTGTTATTGGATGGCCCAATCTATACAAACATGATTATATTGCAAAAATTCACAATTTATTAATTTTTTATGTTTAAAATATATCACCTACCAGACATAGCAAAGTGATAATGAATTCCCAAATAAATGCGACACATAATAATACTTAATTCATCAATTAATCCTCTCTCATTTTTGTGAGAATCGTTATGTATAATGATACATAAACATGCTTGTGATATGGCGAGGCTTCAATGTCACACACATTTATAATAGAAAGTAATAATGTAAGTCACATTGTTATTGTTATTATTTTTAAATGTGCACGGTATGTGAGCAATAAATGCTACATATAAATATGCCTATTTTTACCTTTTGTAGGTTGGCATATAATCAAATTTCATCTGGACTCAAGTATATGTAGTTCATTTAAATTTGAAACCTATAAGTTATGTTTGCTAGTTATATTTGAATTTTTAAATATATTGAGAGATTGCATTTACTAGTCGTATTTAAATTTTCAATATATAGACAAAGCATCATGATTGAATCCTATAATATTACTTTTATGTTTGATTATACTAGTTGACTATCCTCTTATTAGTATGAATGCTTTCTATTTTAAAATCCTAGCCCATATGAAACATGTGTTTAAATATGTTCTCCTAACTAGGATGAGAAGAGTTGAGACTTAAAAAATACAGTCAAATTTCGTCTAAATAGATTTCCTTTACACATATTTTTTATTAGAAACAGTTGTATAATTCTATATATATTAACTTTTAGAAATATATGATTGAAAACTCATAATTAATTTCTTATAATTTTTTATATGCATTGTGGATGGAAATAGAGTGAAAATCTTGATTTTTTAGTTGGATAAGTATGCCATAAAAAACATAAGCCAGACCATCACATTATCTTTATTCAAAGAAATTACAACACAAATTAAAATGGACGAAAGGGGAAGAGGAGCAGCCCTATCGTCATTCTACATTCACTATACTCTCCAAAAAGATAATGTGGATAACTCAATAATTCATCACAGGTCTCGCCAGCATTGACTTGAGCAGTGAGTTGAGATGCAGGATAAACCATCGCATTATATGAGGGATTATTGAAGAATGCCACTGAGAAACAATTGACATTCTTAGTGGGCAAAATGCGATGCCATGCACTGGTGTATTTTCCGTTAGTGATGGCTTCCAACTGGTCCCCAATGTCAACAACTATTGCATATGGAATGGGTTGTACATCAACCCAAGTGCCATTGTGGAGGACCTGCAAACCAGAGACCTGATCATCTTGGTAAAAAATTTGAAAAATGGCTCACTTTGGTGCTGAAGAATGGCTTCCCACAAATGCCATGCAGGCTTAAAACATTAATTCAAGGTAAAAATTTGTCATGTAGCAGGCTTAAACATAATGACTCAAATCAAGGATTTATTGAGTTGATAATGATATCAGAAATTGCATTGAAAAATAACCTTGTGACGCATCCAAAGCTATTTTGAGCCTGGTTTTCCAATCTAGTTGGGAATATTTTAGTACCTGTGGATCTGCAAACAGAAAGTACTATATATTCTGGTCATCTCTCACTTCTATTATGGAAAGAAATAATTGGAATTTTGATAGTTACCGTAAAGGTTATCACTGAGAGACCCTCCAGACATATACTCGTAGACAAGCATGAGGTCTCTGGATTCATTACAGTAACCAATGAAGGACACCAGCTTCTTATGGTTGATTCTTGAAAGGAGATCAACCTGTTCATAATATTGAAAGCACTAAGATCTCTCAAATAAATGCAAAAAGAAATGAAGTATTTCAGGAATCTAAGCATTACCTCATTTAAGAATTGTTCAATTCCGTGTTTGGAGAAAACAGAGAGTACTTTTACAGCTATTTGCTTCCCTTCCTGCAATTTGCCCAAGAAAACACTTCCAAACGACCCCTGTCCAATTTTACAGGTAAAATTGTCTGTCGCCATCGTCATTTCTTCGAGAGTAAAGGCGCGAGATTTCGATGAATTTGATACATTAACCATTTGATAATCTGCATATTTATTGTTTGTAATATATGAGAATGGTAGACTCTAAGATTTAATTTCATTCTTACACAAAATTATGGATTATAGCATGTTGAAATGAGAAAAACGTACCGAGAGGGCTTGGTTGAGCACTTTCACTTCTTAATTTCATTCGATACTTGATAATACCCACTAAAATGGCAATTACAGTTAGGCCTCCGACTCCAAGCGCAACAATCACAACCGTTGAGGGTTGGTGATCACGGCACTCACGCTCTGTCCGACAAAGCTGTTTGTTGCCACTGAAATTGCGCCAAATAAATCAAATTTGCTATCAAATATTTTCAAATAAAAAACAAGAAAATGGAATCTATAACGATCATAAAAATAAAATACAATGAGTGTAAAATTTCTCACGTAAAAGTTATTTTGTTGAGAAGTAGTTGAGGAATGACACCTTGGAAATTGTTGCTGGATATATCTCTGGTATACAACTTTAATAGTTATAACTGATATTCTAATAAGATGTTAATAAAGTGAGCAAAGAATGGGATAGACAGGAGGTATAGCATACAAACCTTTGGAGGTGAGTAAAACCGTGATGAGTCAGCTCCGGAATTCTACCAGATAAACAACTGTTTCGAATATTCCATTCATCAAATTTAGTAATTGCAAATTTGGTTTCAATTTCTAAATTCCTTTATATTATTTAATAAAATATTTCGTTTAAGCCTGTTACATTTATCACCTCTTTACTCTTGAGATGCCATTGATGAGGTCTGGTCTAGGGAAAGGAGGATAATGGCTCACTTTGGTGCTGAAGAATGGCGTCTCTCCTCCTGCAAATGCCTCTTTCAGGCACTCTTTCTCTAGCCCCAGATTCAAGCTTATTAGTTCCAACAACTTTTCTGTCAATGAAAATATCTGGTTTCGAAACTCTTGGATTGTTTCCATAAACACTTCTATATAGATAGTTATGATGAACATTTTGCTAATTTTACAATTTCTATGCATATTTATATAAACGTTTAAATTGTATTCTATTATGTCACTCAAGCGGCAATAGAATAGTTGAGTAGTTGTACTTGAAATCACTGGGTTGGGAATCTCATGTACTTGAAAAACATCCTCCCAATATATGTTCTCAATCTTATTGGCCTCATCACTGTCTTGAGCCGCGAGAGTGTTGGTCAACAACCTTATAGGCAAAGAGTCATTGAAGCTCTACTCTCTGTTAAGCTTATAGGCAAGTACAGATGAGAAATCACTTCATATTTCTTTAAGCTAGGTGTTATCAGTACCATGATTAGTAAGTGTGTATTATAAATGTGAAAAAACATGATCAATTGTGTTCACCTGAAAGAAACTAGTACTCTCACAGGCCTTTGCTATTTCAGCCATGATCACCTCTTTGTCTCCTCCGTCTATGTTTTTCATGTCTATCACTAGAATTCCCATTTTCCTTGTAAAATTACACTACAAATTCTCTTAAAAAGCAGTAGAAGAAACGGGCCACTCTTTATATAGGGGTTCACATTAGAAAGGAATGCTTATGATGAACGAGTTGCATGGCCCCCTCGCGATACAAAATTGTGACTAAAATTTCCAATGGCTGGCGTAGACAAAAATAAGATCACTGGCTAAAATCTATCACATTTTTGTTATCGGCCTGGTCTGCGGATAAGTCTTTGCACATAAATGTGTAGGCAGCCAAAAATAATAAAACGTGTATTTTAAAAAAGTCCAAAAGGACCAAATTATAGATTACGAGGTTTTATATAATAATAATAAATTTTTGTTTCCTTTTCAAAGAAGAGTCTTTATTCAGGACTTTTAAAGGTCGTTTCTCATTTCTATAATTTCTTAGTTTCCCTTCTAAGACCACACACAATCATAAGTTTTGACTAGTTGATTTTTTATTTTAAATAATTGTTTTTTAATTGTGAATTGAATTGTTTAGAAGGTGATGAATGAGCCTAGGTTTTGAATAGTTAACTTTTTATTGACAATAATTTTTTTAAGTGAATTTAAGTTATTATCCAATAGGTTATTTGTGTCAACTTTGGCCAGAATTTTCGTTAAGCTCGTCGGTTTTTCGGTTTCCAGCAACTGTGGACAAGGTGGCGGGTGGGTTATAAGTTCGGCCAAAATTTTCATTAGCCTTCCTAATTTTTTGGCTTCCGGTAATCGTGAAAAGGTGGCGGAGGCAGTTGTTGGCTTCTTTGGGAATTGGGTGGCGTTTATTAGGCCGTGTGGATAGAGAAGGCTGCAGAAATTAAATGCTAGTTCGCGTCAACATTAATTGTTGTATGTTTTGTGTGTATTGGGGATCGTTGTAATAACAACTGCCCTTTAATGCCTTGGGGAATAAAACAAATGTTGGTAAATTTTCAATGATGCATTGTTTGGTGTCGTTTTGTTGCTATACCTGCTATGAGAGCCGAGAGGGAGGAAGGTTAGCTTTTGTGAGGGTGCAAGCTGGATTAAGTTTTGTGCAACTTCTACAAAGGTGGACAGATGCTATTTTGTGTTTTTTGCAAGGGAGGGTGGTTGGAAACGCAAAAGAAATGTGTTGACCGCGATAGTATTTTTCCTATTTTTGTGCAGGTAAGTTGGCGAGAAGATGTTTGCTTCAAGAGAGTGGGAAGAGGTGCTAGAATAACCTCTTAGCAATATTGTTTGATTTTTGCTTGGCGGTTATATTGCTTTATTTGCGATAAGGTACTGTTGATTGTTTCAAATACCTTGTGTGATTTATGGTTCATGTTTTCTGTGAGTGGTTTTGCATGGACTTGATACTATGATTTCGTGGGCTTGT